>JASVEL010003538.1:0-184970 GCA_032618575.1 Nicotiana noctiflora
GCCGCCCAAGTTATAATAATGAATACTCACATGTATAGATGAGCACCCACAAAACTTTTGATAATGGGACGGATGGTGACATATACGATGTTGAACCAGTAGGTGCCTTCAATGCACTTGTTTGTTCTATTTCTGAGATTATAGCGGGAACCACTGGTGGTATCTGTATGAAGAAAAACCCCTGCCCGACCACAAAGAAGGCGGATAAGGGGCCTCCTCTTAACCAAGAGAAGACCTTGATGTTCGTCGAGATGAAAGTTAATGGCAAGCCTATTCGAGCGATGATAGACACGGGCTCTACTCATAAGTACTTAGTCTCAACTCAAGTAGAGCACCTTGGTCTAGTTGCGGGAAAGGCCAGAGGCCATGTCAAGGCTATCAACTCACCGCCTCAGCCAATAGCTGGAATAGCCAAAGAAGTGCCACTGAAGCTTGGTCCTTATGAAGGAAAATTCAACTTGTGCATGGTGATCATAAATGAATCCTAGATAATAGTTGGGTTGCAATTTATGCGTCAAACCAACACCATTCATGTCCTTTATGTCGATATACTACTCATGATGGGAGAAAACTGGACCAAGCCCTGCACTATCCCATGCACAACTATAAAGATACCTGCTGAGAACATCTTGGCCCTGCAGTTGAAGAAGGGAGTCAAAAGATATGCCAAGGCGAAACATGTTTCTTAGATATAGTGAATGAAATCCTACTTAACAACATACTGTAGATTCCTTTCACTCACCAGATTCTTCTTTTTTCTAGAAAAAAATACAAAAACCCTACTTCTCTGCTATCATATAGAGATTAAGGTGTTTTCTAGAGAAAAAAAGATGCCCAGCATTCTTGATGCTTCATGACGTGATAGCATTCCCTTATAATGTCCCAAGAGAAATGAGTCTTGTTCTGTTGAAATCATGGGAACATATGTTAGGTAATAGTGGAGGCAGTGGTGGCATGTAAAGAGAAAGCAAGGTTGTAGTGGCAATGATGGGGATTGTGGTGAGAATGGTGGCCAGCAGAGAGGAGAGAGAAGGGGAAGAAGCCAGGGAAGAAAAAGAATCAAGAAAACAAAGCTTTCAGGCGCTTGAAGTAAGTGTAATACAAACAGGGGTATTACATATAATTATGGATCATAATTACCAACATAAATGTTATTATTTATTGCGTCCCATGTCGGCCACTAAGGGAAGTCTTCTCTATATGGTCTTAGGCAATATTCATGAGCTAATTTTTGGAGTTGATTTAAGCTCGAGGTCTATGCACCATGGTATCAAATCCCAGCCCATTCCAATTCATTTACCTCATGTTCATACTGTAGACATCCCTAATAGTTTTAACAGAAAGAGTTCCTATTTTGTCTGCAACTATGACATGCAAACAAGGGAAGAACTAGTCGACATTCAAATAATTAAAAAGTTGCAGCCTTGTGCTTAGTGATTATAATAATAATATTAATTTCTTTTGAGCGAAAAGATACTTGTAACAGGAAAATATTATGTCGAACATCATTCGAAGACCATACACTAGATTTGCATGGTTTGTTAATGTAATGCACGAGGAATATTGTTGTATTGGGAATAATTGATTCATATTAAATACTCGAGTATAAAGCGACCCTTGGAATCGGAGACTGATGGAAAACGAGGCAAGTGGAAACCAAGATCGGGGACAGCATCTTCGATCGAAATCGACCCCAAAAGGAATATTGAGAACGAGTACAAATAAATAGGGGTGTGCATTCGAATCGATTTATCGATAAATCGAATCGATTATTTGTTATCGGTTCATCGATAAATAAAATCGAAAAAATCGAAACCTTATTGAAACGATAACGATAAGCAGTTGTACAAATCGATAATCGATAAATAATTATCGATAATGGTCAAAATCGAATCGATAAATCGAATGCACACCCCTAATTATTTTATCTATCATATTTAAGGAGTGATCATATTTAAAGCTGAAGGGAATGAAGTTCAAATTAATGGAAAATAGAATTAGCAGTGATGATGTATTTTTATTTTTTTAATACCGTTGGAGTGTTGGTGGCATATATTTGATCCCTTACTTTAGTTCCGTTGCATATGTCTATTGACGCAATTTTTATGTTATAAACAGTGTTCGTCTTATTTTAGCTTCTTTTTGTCCATATTAGTTAGGCATGTTTATAGCGATATACTTTCCGTGGAATCACGCAAATTTTCTTATTGGTGTAATCGATAAGCCCCAAAAATTAATAAATCGAAATCGAAAAAATCGAAACCTTATTGAAACGATAACGATAAGCATATGTACAAATCGATAATCGATAAGTAATTATCGATAAGAGTCAAAATCGAATCGATAAATCGAATGCACGCCCCTACAAATAAATATTTGCCACCCAATGATATTCAATGAAGAATATTCCTCAGTATTAAATACACAATCTGTTACAGAGAATTTTGGCATTCATAGTCTGTCGTTACACATTCATCAATGGCCCTCATAATTGTCATTTAAGATTGGCTTGATCCTAGATCTTGTTCCCTAGGAGTAGCTATAAATAGTGACTTCAACAGCCATTGTAAGACATGAAAATCCTAACAAGCTTGTGCTACACATTATTCTAAGCTCAATAATACTTTATTTTCAGTCTGTTGATATTCTTATTGATGTCTTCGGAAGCCTTGCTTCTCGAACCAAACTGTTGCTCTCTTATCTCGATTTCAACGATAAATCTTACTTTTTATTTAATTTATTTAACATTTTAGGATCAAATTGATTCGCTTGTCAATAAACCATGTTATAAATTTAACTGTACTATTTTACGGGTAAATAGTTTGGTGCCCACCGTGAGGCTTAGACAGTTGTGTAATTGAATTGATCCTTGCATATATTACTAATCTATTTGATTCTTTGTTTCATAGCAAAAAATCATAAAAGATGGAAAATACGCTGTCAACATCACACAAAATGTTGAGGCTCAAGGAATCTACCTCAACATGAGGATTCGATTAGTGACATCCGCAACGAGGAACATGTTGTCACGCTGGCTTATAGAGGGCAATAACCACGACATGTACATGAGATAACTCCTGATGATGTTGAAGACAAGCACATTGCAAAACGGTAAAGATATTAAGAGAACAACTAAAGGCTATTATGTGCCATCTCTGGCAACAAAACAAGGCTATAATAGAGTTGAGGCAAGCGTTGTCGGGTGTTTCCAACAACACGAATGGAAGAGGCCCACTTCTTCCACGTGCCCCTACATATCAAATAACACTAAGGGTTTATAACAACACCCCAAGGTGTGAGGTTAGCTTCGACGGGGTCGAGGACAACGGCAGCGGATCTAGTAACAACAACGGGAATGATCCCTTTAAAATCGAGCTCGTGCAGTTCATGAGGGAAATAAATGCCCAAATGGACCAAGTTTCGGGTGCACTGCTAGTATTGAAAGGATAGAACTCAATAAAATACATCCAGTTGCCGTTCAAACCAAGTGCGGCACCGGAGTTAATCCCGAAATGGTTCAAAATCCATACGTACCAAAATATGATGGGACTTTGGATCATCAGGAGCATATCACCAGCTACACAATGGCAGTGAAAGGAAACAACCTAGCTCCGCACGAGATTGAGTTAGTTCTATTGAAGAAGTTCAGGGAAACCTTCACGAAAGGGATTCTGACATGGTATTCAATTTTACTCGAGCACTCAATATATTCCTTTGAGATACTCATAGATTCTTTCATCATGTCCCATACCGAGGCCAGGAATGTACAGGCCTGAAAGGCCTACATATTCAAGATTGCGCAAAGAGAGTCTGAATTGCTGCTAGAGTTGGTGACCGGGTTTGAGATGGAAAGGATGTTGCTACTGCACATGCCAGATGAATGGGTGGCCGAGAAATTTACTAAGGAGCTGAACTCGAGGAGCTCCGATGCTTCTTTGAAACTAAAAGAAAGCTCGCTCGTGTTCTAAGAAACTACATGGGCAAATGTCCAACCCGCTATCAATCAAAGATAAGAATAGAAGATGACCATCTCAGTTTCCCGGCATCAACCAAGGGTCTGGATAGAGAGAACAGGGATAAGTTGAAGGATGAATTTGACGCATATCGACGATCTTCTAAGGGTTAGTTTTTTACCTATGAAAAATTCGAAGGATGTGATAGAGGTTTCCGATCGACGAACACGTTTGCTATTGATATGAGAACTAACCGTGACTGGAATAACATATTATTGCAGGATAAAAAAATAGCAAGCTCCTAGGATTCCACCTACCCCAGACTATCTGAGTACAATTTTAATATCGGCATGGTGGAGCTGGTTTTAGCAATGAGAAACATTAAGGAACCACGGTTCCTTTGTTCGAGAAGATCTAATCCCAGTCAGAGGGATCCTAATCTATGGTGTGGGTACCATAGGGATAATGGGCACCGAACTAAGGACTCCCGACATCTACACAAGGAGGTGGCGACATTGTTGAAAAACGGCCATCTCAAATAATTCTTAAGCGACCGAGAAAAAAATAATTACAACCACAACTAAGATAACGCCTAACCTCGAAGATAGGAGAAGATTCTCTTCGACTAATAATCAACAAGATTTTTGGGGGGAAGGCGATTAATGGTGTAACCTTTTTTGCATCAAAAAGATAAAGGTATCGATGACTCATGGCAAAAGACTCTAGGAAGTCGCCGAGGATGATAACCCCTTCACAAAGGAGGACGTCGATGGACTCCTACTACCGCACAAAGATGCCATGGTAATTTCTCTTAATGTTTTAGAGTTTAAAATTAAACGTATTTTTGTATACCCAGGAAGTTCAACCAATATTATTTAATGGAGAGTGCTGGAACAGGCCAACATAGCAAGTGTGACAACCCGAGGGGAGTTCCTGCTGCCCACAAACACCAAAGTGGTCATGAAAACTACCTTGTTTGAAGTAGTATATAGCGACATGGGCTACAACATTATTCTTGGCAGACCATGGATACACCAGATGAAGGTTGTGCCATCGACATACCATCAACTTCTGAAATTCCCAACTCCAGAGGAAACAAAACAAATAAGAGGAGATCAACTGGAGATAAGGAAGATGAATGCGATCTCGTTTTCTATAGTAAAGGGAAGGAACATGCGGCATAACAATTACATAAATTGATGCTTGCTCCTAAACCAAACGAAGTCGACAAAGGGGAGGAGCAACCGGAATCCTATTAGGTAAATAGGTATTTTCGGATACCAAAAAAACGAATGCAAGCAATCCATAGTGAAAGAACTAGAACAAGTTACATTGTTTGAGAAAGATCGTAGAGAGGAAGTTCCACTCGGGGACAGGATTAAATCTCGAGCTCATGTCAGTATTTATAGAACTTCTTAAAATTAATAATGATTGTTTTACGTGGTCGCATATGGATATGATAGGTATTGTGCTAGAGTAGGATGTTCACAAGCTAAGCCTGGACCCGAACATCCCTCCGATAAGGCAAAAGAAACGCCAGATTGCCGAGGTCAGAAATAGATTTGTTAAAGAATAGGTAACTCGATAGATTAATATCAATTTAATACGGGCGGTAAGGTATGGCGACTGGCTGGCTAACATAGTGGTACTTCAAAAAAAGAATAATAAGTTTAGCATGTGCGTCGATTATAAAGATCTGAATATGGCATGCCCGAAAGACTCGTTATTATTGCCAAACATTGATCAGGTGACTGATGCAACGGCCAGGCATGAGTTTGGTATATATTGCTACAATGTGATGCCTTTCAGGCTTAAAACTACTGGAGCCACTTATTGGAGGCTCGTGAACAAAATGTTCGAAAAGAAAATAGGGAAAACAATAGAAGTTCACATATATGATATATTGGTTAAGTCTTTGAATGGAGGTGACGATTTGAAACACCCTCAAGAAACTTTTGACATCCTAAGGAAGCATAACATGAAGTTTAACCCTGAAAAGTATGCATTCATAGTCAGCTCTAGTAAATGTTTTTGTTTCTTGGTGTCACAAAGGGGGATAGAAGTCAATTCTAATAAAATTAAATCCATCGAGGACATTCCCGACCAGCTGACAAATGCGAAAGAAATCCAAAGATTAACTTAAAGACTGGCCGCTCTAAGCAGGTTTATTTCCCGGTCTTCAAAAAAAGGCTATCACTTATTTCCACTTTCGAAGAAGAAAGTAACTTCGAATGGAATCCAAAATTCCAGAAGGCCCTAAAAGACTTGAAAAGGTATTTATCAAGCCCTTTGTTACTATCAAAATATGAGGAAGGCGAAAAGTTACTAATTTAGTTAGCAGTCTCAGATGTAGCAATAAGTGTCATTCTAGTCCGGAAAAACGAAGGACTTGAACTGGTCCAGGAATAGACTCTGAGGTCATTGAAATCAAATGTGATTCCCAAGTAGTAGTAAATCAGGTATACGGGGTCTTTGACACCAAAGAGAAAATCATAAAACTATATGTGCTGAACGTCCAGACTCTGCTCGCATGATTTAGGGAATTGTCAATCACCCATATCCCGAGAGAAGAAACCACAAAAGTATATACACTAGCTAATTTGTGCTCATCCATAGAAATTAAGGGATCAGATTCTGGTGCGGTCATACAGCTTATGCATTCGGCACTAGATGTAGATGGTTATTATAAATTAAATGCTACCAACTTAGTCTGGGACTAGATAAATGAAATCATCGACTACCTTGATTACGGAAACCTACTCGAAGACCTGAACACCCTGTGAATTCCACACCAAAGCAGGTCATTATAGCTTCTAGTAAGGCCAGTTGTATAGAAAGTCGTTCAAGGGAGCCTCTGAGGCCAATTACGTCATGAGAGAAGTTCACAAAGAAGTCTTTGGACTTCACTAAGGTGCGGAATCGTTGGTGTTAAAATTAGTTAGGGAAGGTTACCATTGGCCTTATATGGAACAAGATGCTAAATCGTATGTTCATAAATGCAACAAATGTCAACGCCATGACTGTTAGCATACCAACCGGTAGAACTATTGTATTTGGTATTATTGCCATGGCCATTCAAAAAATTGGGGATGGACATAGTTGATCCGCTTTCGTCGGCTCCTTGTAAAGTTTCTTTTGATTTTAACTTACCAAAAAATTGGCGAGCACGAAGTGGTCGATTTCTTGTGGGATAAAATGATTTGCACGTTTAGAATATGAAGGGAGATAGCCTGTGACAACAGGGCACAGTTCATAGGCACAAAGGTCACAAAATTCCTTGAAGATTTGAAAATCATGAGGATCACATCTTCACCATATCATCCGAGCATAAATGGCCAAGCGGAGTTGACAAACAAGGTGATTATTCAAAACCAAAAGAGATTGGAAGCAGCCAAGGCAGTGGCTCGAAGAGTTACCAGGGGTATTATGGGCATACTGGACAACGGCCAAGTCAAGAACGGAATAGATGCCTTTTTCTCTTGTATACGAAGTAGAAACCCTGATCCTGGGAGAACCTACCAGGATATACTTCCAGGTGGACAAAGAAACAAGCAACAAAGCATTGCTAATCAAATTGGAGCGGCTTGATGAACGAATGGACTTGGCGCACATACAGATGGTGACCTAGAAACAAAGAATAGAAAGATACTATAATGGAAGAGTCAATCTCGGTTATTTCAAAGTGGGAGACTTGGTTTTTAGAAAAGTGAGTCAAAACACCCGAGAGCACAACGCGGGGAAGTTAGGTCCGACGTGGGACGGCCCCTACCGGGTTTCAGTTAACACCAAAAAGGATCATATTAACTAGAAAACCAAGGAGTAAAATTGTCGAGCAACTAGAATGTGGCCCACCTCAAAAGTTACTATTGTTAATGAGCACCGCTTATACTAAAAGTATGTGCTGCACTATTTTTCTCTGTGTTCAATTTTTGTCCCAATAGGATTTTCTAGCAAGGTTTTTAACGAAGCAGCAACGAAAAGCATACTACTAAGGAAATTCCATCAGAATAAATAAGACCTTTAAATGAAAAAGGCATGGAAACAAAAAATTGGGGGATAATTAGATAGTCTTTGGCTCGATACCAATGTTCCTAAGAGGGAAAAAACTTGCTATTGGACTAAAAGATATTTGGTCATTCATGAGTTCCCCTTCACTCCAAGCCACTGGGTGGTTAGATAATCTTGGCTCAGTGAAAAGTTCCTAACGAAAAATGAAGCTTGCTATTAGACTAGAGATTATCCAACCATTTACTAGTGAAATCTTGAATGGAGAAAGACTTCTAGTGTTCTAATTCGCATTCTTCGAATTCGAACACTAGGGGAATGATATGAGGATATGTCAACCTGATTGCCATAGAAACCAGGACTACAAGATCTGAAACAAATATATATAATTGGGACCAGAGACTACGTGGTTGGCACAGTAGAAACAAGTTTTACAAATTAGCCACAAGTAATGGCAATTTTTTATCAACAAAATGAATGCTTATAGACTTTTGAAGATAGAAAGAATAAAATAAAACCTTTTTAGTTTATCTTGTTTCTTGTCGAGGCGATGAATTAACTTTATCATTTGAAAGTTAATCAAGTACTTTAAATGCTACTACGGTGGAAAGAATATGAGACGTCCTCTTTTAGAGCGTCGTCATGGTTCGGAGGCATCATCCTTATAGCCTGAGAGCATCATTTCATGGCATGCGAATCCTTTATCATACGCTTCTCCGAAGATAACATTCATGGTCCAATGGGAATTTGCATCATGACTAAATTTATGCACAATATATGATTTTATTACTTATTTACAAGTAAAACCGGCAAGCAACAGTCGTCCCGGTAGGAGCGTTTCCGCTCCAATGCCCGTAGCCACGTCAAAACTAACCATTCTCGTAAGTTATCCACTCGTCGTGCCCGAAATATTACGTTCGTTCTTGGAAAATACTCGTCGGCATACTCTGTCGCGGATCATGAACTACATACGGCCTAATTCTTGTAAAACCAGGGATATGTAGGCAACTCAAAAGCTAGGGTGTGGCCTAAATCCTTTAAAACCATTTCGCTCGCTCAAAGTTGGTCATCATATCTTTACCTGAAAACTCTTTCATCCTTCCCGGGTAAAGAGGGGTAGGTGTCGACACCCAATTTTTTAGAGGAAAATGTTTTAATAAGTAAAATACTTTCAAAATAGCACATATATGTATATATAAGTATGCCCAAATATTTTAATATTTTTCCTTAATATTTATTGTTTTCTAAATCAATTTATTCCCTTATTTTACCCATAATTTCCAAAATTATTATTTTTAGTAATCCAATTGTTGGAATTTCATATTATGCCAAGATATAACTAAGGTAATTTTTTCATTCCTTTTTTACAAATTTATTTAATATTTTTCAAAGCTAAGGTGCATAATTGCAATATTAGCTTTTTTTAAGATTTGATTGTGTTTTATATTCATAAAATTAAGTTCTATATTTTTAAATTGTTAATTAAATGATACAAATCATTTTAGTGCTTTCAATTTATTTCCAAAAATTAATATACTATTTTTATAATTCTAAAGGGGAAAAGCGACTATTTATATGATAGCCCAATTTCATTTCAATTTCAAACAAAAATTGGGCCCAAATCAGATCCAATTTTCCAACCAAATTGAAACTCAAAACCCGACCCCTAACTCATTTAAATGACCCAGCCTGGTCTCCCTACCTAACCCCTTTAATCCTGGTCGTTGATTATTTAGATCAACAACCACCATTTGAACTTCTATAATTAAACACAAAAGATCCCTAAACCTATCTCATTTCTCACCTACCACCGCCCTTGAATCCCCCTTCTCTCTCAACTCTCTCTGAAAACTCTCATGAACCCTAGTCGCTGCCCTCTTACCCCACCCTAATAGCTGCCTAATTCATGGCCTTCTGTGGTCATTTGAGGCATGTACTAGTCTTTCATGGCTCTTATGTGTTTGGTTCTATGGTTTCACGACCAGACCTCGAAGGCATCTGGTCCAATCCTTGCTCGATTTTTATTCTGAACTTTCTCCAGCCATCCGCGACCTTTTCCGGCCATTCATGGCCTTCCCATGTAGGTCATTGACCTTTTCCGATTAGATTATTAACTTTCAAGGGGTTTTTTGAAACCCTAATCTCTAAGACCTTTCGATTTCTTTCAGATCAACTTTAGATCTGTACTTGCTATGAGTGTTTTAAGTGTTTCTCAAAAGTTTTTCAACTTTATTTTGAAACGACCATTCAACTTCTCCGATTAGGGTTTACCTTTAAGTTTTCTTTTCAAATATATTTTAACGTGTTTGTGATTTTTGCTAAGATTTTTTCATATTGTTCTTCTACCTGTTTCACCATGTTTAAATCATAGTTCATTTTATGGTCTTGAAAATGTTGGTTTATGTTTAGTCAACAATGGCATGCTGAAAATGTTGGTTTAGGTTTAGTCAACAATGGCATGCCTATTGGAAGAGTTGGTGGAAAGAGTTGGCATGAATGCTAGGAGGAAGCTTCCTCCTCTGATGTCACCCATGACATCAAGAGGAGGTAGTTTGATGTCACCAATGACATCAAGATGAGGTCCTTACCCCTATAAATAGATGCACTCTTTCATTTGTAGAAACCATCCTAAAAACAATACAATATATTATTGTAAGTAGAGAGTTAAGAGAGAAATTCTCTTAAGTGTAATTGGGAAATCTTCCCTTCCTTTGTAAATAATAGAAAGGAAATTGTTCTCTGGTGGACGTAGGATTATTTTGATCTGAACCACGTTAAATCTTTTCTTCTTTCTTTTACGTTTCCGCTAATAATTGGTATCAGAGCGACATGATTCTATAACAATCCGAGGAGGAAGAACAAGCAAAGATGAGTTCCATGAAGTTTGAAATTGATAGATTCAATGGACGCAACAACTTCAATATCTAGAAGATCCAGATGATGTCATTACTGCGGAGGGAAGGTTCAATCCATACTATTGACGGAAAGTATCCTAAGGATACATCAGCTCCCGACATAGAGAAGATTGAAGGGGATGCATTGAGTGCAATCCAACTATCTCTTGCACCTAACGTGCTTTGTGAAGTGAGTATAGGTACCGAAGAGACGGTCAAACAGTTATAAGAAAAGCTAGAAGGGCTATACCAAGACCGATCAGTGACAACAAGGATGTCGTTACAACGGCGTCTTCACACATTTAAGATGGGGTCAGGTACTTCGTTACAAGATCATTTAGATGCGTTCAATAAACTTGTCATGGACTTGCAGATTGCAGGAATTAAAAGGGAGGAGGAGACGTAGAGGAGACTTGCTATTTTCATTGACTTCAGGATATCGTGACATTGAGAATTAAATGATGTATAGTAAGGAGCCTATCAAGCTTGATCAAGTGTGGCAGGCACTTAACTCTAGTGATGTGCGGAGGCACATCGAAGGAGACAGAGATGACCAGGCAAGTGGGCTCTTTGTGAGAGGCCGGACTAGCCAACAGGGAAAGAGCAAATCAAAGTACAGATCAAAGTATCGTGTGAACAAGAAGAATACAGAGTGTTGGGGTTGTGGAAAGAAGGGGCACTTCGAACGAGATTCCCCAATGTCAAAGTCCAAAGAAAAAGCGAGTGCATCTATAGTTAACAGGTGCATGATTTTGATAATGATTATGTACTAACAACATCGTGTAATAAAAGTAATAATGGAAACAAATGGGTGTTAGACTCTGCTTGTACTCTGCATATGACGTTCCGAAAAGACTGGTTTAGCAGCTGTGAGAAAAGTGGAGGAACCGTAGTAATGGGCAATAATGCAACTTGTGCAATAGTTGGCATTGGCTCGGTTTG
Source organism: Nicotiana noctiflora (assembly GCA_032618575.1). Lineage (NCBI taxonomy): Eukaryota > Viridiplantae > Streptophyta > Magnoliopsida > Solanales > Solanaceae > Nicotiana > Nicotiana noctiflora. The sequence continues at coordinate 11,795 of JASVEL010003538.1, forward strand.
AGTTCGCTGCCATGATGGAGTCGTGAGGACTATTACACAAGTCCGTCATGTTCTTGATCTGAAGAAGAATTTGATCTCCTTGGGTACTCTGGTTGAACAAGGCTACATGTACATGAGCGAAGCAGGAACTATGAAGGTGACTAAAGGTTCTTTAGTCATACTGAAAGGCAAGCTGGAGAACGGCCTTTACACATTGGCCGGAAGCACCATTGTTGGCTCTGCAAATGCATCTACCGTGCAGTTATCTAATGATGACAAAGCAAGATTATGGCACATGAGACTGGGTCATATGAGCGCACGTGGACTGGAGATGCTGAGCAATCGTAACCTTTTGGAAGGTGAGAAGATCAGCACACTTGATTTCTGTGAGCACTGCATTCTAGGGAAGAAGAAGAAGGTCAGCTTCAGCACTGGCAAACACAAGACAAGAGGAGTGCTAGACTACATCCATTCAGATTTATGGGGTCCTTCTAAACTTCCATCGAAGGGCGGAAAGAGGTATCTTCTCACTTTTATTGATGATTTCTCACGAAAGGTTTGGGTGTATTTTTTGAAGGCAAAAGGTGATGCTTTTGAAGCATTTAAAGAGTGGAAGATTTTGGTTGAAAATCAAATGGAGCGGAAAATCAAGTATCTTCGCACATACAATGGCTTGGAGTTTTGCAATGAAGAGTTTAATGAATTATGCAAGGTTCATGGGATCTCAAGACATAGGACTGTCAGGCATACCCCACAGCAGAATAGAGTTTCCGAGAGAATGAACAGAACTCTTCTTGAAAAGGCTCGTTGTATGCTCATACAAGCCAAAATGTCCAAAGTATTTTGGGCCGAAGCAGTTCACACTGCTGCTCATATTGTCAATCGATCTCCAGCATCGGCGATTGACTTTAAGACTCCGAATGAGGTATGGTCAGGTGAACCCTCTAACTATTCATACTTATGAGTATTTGGGTGTCCAACTTATTATCACGTTAATGAAGGAAAGCTTGAACCAAGGGCTAAGAAGGCCATATTCGTAGGGTATGTGGATGGAGTAAAAGGGTACAAACTTTGGTGTTTGTCTTTACTCAAATTTATAGTTAGTAGAGATGTCACCTTTGATGAATCCTCTATACTTGATCCCCGTAAAGTTTTTGTGGAGTTTTCAGGAAACAAGAACAACGAGCAGGTGGAGCCTCCGGTGGTGCTTGCCAAGGAAATGGATCAAGAGACTCAGGTTAAAGATGAGTCAGACGATGTAGATCTTGAAGAACTTGTTGTCAATGAACCATACACAATTGCGAAGGGGAGGGAGAAGAGGCAGATACGAGAACCGGAACGCCTAATAAATCAAGCAAACTTGATTGCATATGCGTTCATAGCTGCACAAGAAGAGATTAAGGATCTGGAGCCCTCCTCGTATATTGAAGAAACTTATTGCAAGGATGCTGCACAATGACGGTTAGCCATGACAGAAGAGATGGAGTCACTTCACGAGAATCAGACATGGGTCTTAGTGAAAAGATAAAAGGGGAAGAGGATAGTTGGATGCAAGTGGATCTACAAAAAGAAAGAGGGAATTCCCGAAGTGGAAGATGCTAGGTTTAAGGCGAGAATTGTTGCAAAAGGTTTCAGCCAGAAGGAGGGAATAGACTACAATGAGATTTTCTCTCCAGTCGTGAAGCATAGCTCAATTCGCGTGCTACTAGCATTGGTTGCACAATTTGACTTGGAGCTTCAACAGATTGATGTCAAAACCGCTTTCTTACACGGTGATCTAGAAGAGACAATCTATATGGATCAGCCTGAATGTTTCTTAGCTGAGGGAAAAGAAGATCACGTATGCCAACTAAAGAAGTCTTTGTATGGTTTGAAGCAATCCCCTAGACAGTGGTACAAGAGGTTTGATGCATTCATGACTACACATGAATTCTTAAGGAGTGCATTTTATAGTTGTGTGTATCACAAGAAGATATCTGATAACTCAATGATTTATTTATTGTTGTATGTTGATGATATGCTTATTGCTGCTAACAACATTACAGAAATAAATGCTTTGAAGAAATTATTGAGTAAGGAATTTGACATGAAGGATTTAGGAGCTGCAAAGAAAATCCTTGGTATGGAGATTTCAAGAGAAGACGGTGTTGTACATCTTTCTCAGAAGAGGTATATTGAAAGGATTCTCGAGAGATTCAATATGCATACGTGCAAGCATGTAAGTACACCATTAGCTCCTCAATTTAAACTTTCAGAGTTACAAATGCCTCAGTCCGAGGATGAGGTGGAGCATATGTCAAAGATTCCTTATGCTAGTGCAGTTGGTAGAATTATGTATGCTATGGTATGCACACGTCCAGATATTGCTCAATTTGTAAGTGTGGTAAGTAGATACATGTCCAGCCCAGGAAAGAGACATTGGGAAGTTGTCAAGTGGATATTGAGATATCTCAAAGGAGCTTCTAGTGTTTGTCTGACTTTTCGAAAAAGTGGTAGAGGTATTTCAATTCTTGGTTATGTGGATTCTGACTAAGCAGGAGATCTTGACCGAAGAAGGTCCACAACTAGATACATCTTTACCCTAGTTGGCAGTGCCGTTAGTTGGAAGTCGACTCTGCAGTCGATTGTCGCTTTGTCTACGACAGAAGCAGAATACATGGCAGCAGCGGAGGCGGTGAAGGAAGCTATCTAGTTAAAAGGTTTGGTGGTGGAATTGAGTTTGGTTCGGCTGGAATCAACTCTTAGATGTGATATTCAGAGTGCTATTCATCTAATGAAAAATCAAAGATTTCATGAGTGCACTAAACACATTGATGTCAGATTTCATTTCCTTCGAGATGTTGTTGAAGAGGGAACTATCAAGGTCGTGAAGGTTATCATAGACAATAATGCTGCAGATTTGTTGACCAAGATAGTCCCGATTGCTAAGTTTGCACACTACAAAGCCTTGGCGGGGGTGTGCATCAATCGATGCAACTCTGAAGAGAACAATTGTTAGGTGGAGGTGGTATGTTCAACCATGGTTTGATTCTTCTTGTTTCTTACAACGGGATTGCCCAGTAAGCTTAGAAGTTTTGGTCAGAGTTGTTCACACGCACGCTCGAAACGCAAACCAAGGTGGAGATTGAAAATGTTGGTTTATGTTTAGTCAACAATGGCATGGTAAAAATGTTGGTTTAGGTTTAGTCAAAAATGGCATGCCTATTCGAAGAGTTGGTGGAAAGAGTTGGCATGAATGCTAGGAGGAAGCTTCCTCCTTTGATGTCACCCATGACATCAAGAGAGGTAGTTTGATGTCACCAATGACATCAAGAGGAGGTCCTTACCCCTATAAATAGATGCACTCTTTCATTTGTAGAAACCATCCTAAAAACAATACAATATATTGTTGTAAGTAGAGAGTTAAGAGAGAAATTCTCTCAAGTGTAATTGGAAAATCTCCCATTCCTTTGTAAATAATAGAAAGGCAATTGTTCTCTGGTGGACGTAGGATTATTTTGATCTGAACCACGTTAAATCTTGTCTTCTTTCTTTTACGTTTCCGCTAACAGGTCTCATTCGAGTTCTGTTTTCTTCACCGTTGATTCTATGTGACTTGACCCACTTGACCATTATGCCTCGAGTGTTTCCTATCTACTGAATCTTATGCTTATTTCTGCTACTATTGTATGTTGTTTCTTTTGCTAATGTGTTTGGCCTCGCATGACGTATGTTTTGTTCACTCTATTTATATACTGAAGTGCAGAAGCATGTTCCTTCCCTGATTGATCTCAGTCTTGTGACTTATTACAAAAGTTTTTCTTATATGAGCCCTGATTTCACTCGCCTGTTTAAAATTAATTGATTCTTTTTTCTATACTATGATGTTTTACCTTGCTGATTTCTTTCCCAAATAAGTATATTTCTATACTCAGACTTGATTGTTCACTACATGCTTTTACTGCCCCTTATATGGCAGTAATCGGCCTTCTTCCCAACTGATTTTCTTCCCTTAATTAGACATATTTCTACCAGTTAGACAATGATTCCTTAATTAAAGGGGAATCACTTGAATAATTGATTCTGACTTGTGATTGTTTCCATGTTTGTATAAAGACTTTACTTATTACTCATTTTCAAAAACTATAAATACCTTGCACCCCTCTTCTTTCAAAGGCATGAACGAACTACCTAAGTTCAGAACACACACTTCACTAAAATTCTCTCTCTTTCTCTGTTGCTATTTGTGCTACTGCTTTGTCTAGCCGGCTAAAAGCCAAGGCTAAGTTGTGAAATTTGCTTTCTTTGTCTGTCGACGATTTGCTTCTTACCAGTATGTCCTAGTTAATCTCCGAGCATCAACAACAACATGTTTCTTTAGTTGTTTCTTTCACTCTTGCTTGTTCCTGCTTATGTTTGTGCAACCAAGTTATATCACTGAGCATGCTGTAATCTATTTTCCCCCATTCTAAATTAATGTTTTCTCTTGTGCATGTACTCTGTTAGTCACTTGTCATATGATTTGCTAAATTATGAATCCAAAACCCCATATCCCCGTATGTGCTTGTGTTTTTTGGTTTTTTTTTTTTTTGGGCATGCCAGCATCATCTATTATTGTACATGTCAACCTGACCCTTTTTTGTGCAATTACTGGTTCTCTGTAATTTAAGTTTTACCACTAATATTTTCAAATCACCCTTACCCATTACTATTCTCAACCGAGTTTTAAATAAGATCTTTACTTCTGCACTTCCACTATATTCCTAGAACCTAAGTTTTACACCTCTTGTGTAAGCCTTACCTTGGGACCCTTGAGCTTCCTCTGAACTTGGACACATAAGGGCTGGCCCCTTCCACACTGCATTGCCCGGGGTCCCTTGAGACTCTTAGGGAATTTTGACACACCCAGATCCAAGAAAGGCTTTGAAATAAGTAGCATTTGGGGTGTTTTGTTCCATAACTCAGAGAGAAATTCAGAATGAGGCTTCCTATAGTTGTAACTTCTTATTTTACATTTTTCCAATGTAATTCATTTGGTATGTAATAATTTGTAACGAATATTGGAGTTGCCAAATGAAAAGGGAATGGGTAATTATGCATGTTTAGTTATTAGAAGGGTAGAGAACATGCCTATAGGGCCTGTTTTAAATTCTGCATGTTTTGATCCTACATTTGGATAACATGCCTATATGACTTGTTTTAAATTCTACGTGTTTTATTACCACACTTAGACACATGGCTATAGGATATAAACGACTACAATTAGACATCATATTTATAAGGTTAAAATCAGTATTATTCATAGAAACCATCGTATAGGAATTTCAAGTAAATCTTGTCTGCTTCGTTTCACGTTCAACTAGATATTATGTCTATATGAATTATAAAAAAATCAGCAATAATAGAGATCATGCCTATAGAATCTGAAACCAACCTAAACTAAAATCAGTTTAACTCGTACTGTTCAAAACCAATTTTAAACAACCTACTCTCCTTTCATTAATAAGATTTAGAAATCATGCCTATAGGATCCCCAAATCGCTTGCTTAAAATTGTTACTGCTTTATTACAGTCTCAATCAATAATAGGCATCATGTTTATAGAATAACACCAATACACACTTAGGCAAGTCTTAGCTAATAATGATAAAACTGAATCCGCCTTATTCAGACTTATTATCTCAGTTATGTAATAAATTTATCTGTTTCAACAACTAAAACACTGTTGTCTTAGTATATTTAAGTTCTGACCCTATGTGTTTTAAGTCATACTATTTATGTGTTTTACTTGAGGAGGTATATATGAGCCTCTTAGTTATTTACATGTTTCCCCAAATGTGTAGTGCTTTGTGTTTTGAATGTCGATTTAGCCTTTTACTTTTAAAACCCAAGAGTCGACTTAAAATCCTCACTCTTATAGGAATAGTAATCATGAATTCCTTCGGGACTGATAGAAATGAGACGGGTAATATCATGCAATAGAGGGCGAGACCAATCCGCGCTTTAACACCTATACGGGATGGGAAGGGTAAATATATATATATATATATGATGTCCGATGCACTAATACAACGTGTAGCTCCTCTTTCGAAGAGTAATTACCAAGTATTGTATTGATGTGATACACATTACAATTAAACCTAGGACTCTTGTTTAGTTATAACTCTTTCAAAACTTTATTCAAAATCCTCTCTTATTTGAGCCTTATTTGTTTACTTGTTAATTGCACAAATTCACAAAGAACTATCATACTAATAGATCTTGAGGGGTGCTTAACATACTTGCCCTATCTCTAGGTATCAAAAATATAATTGTAGTTGGACCATATATGAGCCCTAACATGCCTTAAAATCGTTAAACAACGACTCTTCAAAATTGCAACCGTATTTGTGCCAACAACATGTCACAAACCCAATTTCATAAGAAAAAAGGGGCGCAACATATTTTTATAAAAAGTTTCAAATTTTTAATGGTAAATATTAATAGTTTGCACTTTTTATATAATTATTCTAGTTTAATTGTCAGTCTTTTTTTAGTAAGTGTAAAAACCAATTCGTGTTAAAAATAATTACATTTTAATTAAATCTTTAAATTCATCACTATTTGATTCAATTGTCATCAATTTATCTTGATAAATAATTATTTATTAAAAAGCAATTGATTTGATAGTGTTATATTAAAAATGTAAGAAATAAATTTCATATGTCTTATATTTAAAAAAAAACACCAACAATATAATACATAAACCAAATCGAAAAAAATCAGACATAATACAATTATTTGAAAAACCGACTTAGATAAAAATTTCTTTTTAGAAAATAATCGATAATTAAAAAAACAAATTATTCATGACCAGCCGAGGTCCTAGCACAAATCTCAAAACAAATTAATTCAAAAACAATACAAACACACTCTATATTGTTTATTACATTGTTTTGCCTCAATTGATATTAGGTAAAGTCTTATAATCTTAAAATTACATTATTATAAGTTTAATTTGTAACATATTTTTAGGGTAAACAGCGACTGTAGTTTGATTAGGTGAGAAAAGGCAGGTGTCAGTGCTGGCACTAAATTCCATATTGTGGCTTCTGGCATGATGAAAAAGAGAATTATAATAACGTCACGGCGCCTGGAAAGCTCTAACATAATACGCTTTGTATTGCAATCAAAATAAATTGCACTACTGATACTTATATAGAGGAAAAAACTTAATTCTTTTAAGTATGGTAATACAAATATTTTTGTGCTTTATATATATAGTGAATATAAAATATTCCTTATTTTTTGTAAGAGTGAACAGCTTTGGTCTATTCTTAACAAAATTGTTAAAACTAACCAAAATTAGAATGTTGAGGAGGTACTACAACAAATGTAGAATAACAAATTCTACAACAAATGTAGGAAAGATATACTCTAAAAACATGATTAACTACTCTATAAATCAAAACTGTCCACTTTTATAAAAATAAAGGATGTTATATATTCACTAGTATAGATGAAGGACAAAAACACTTGCATACCCATACTTAAGGGACTATCTGAGTCTTTCCCTCATTTATATTCAAGGAATATAATGTGAACATAGTGTAGGAATGAAAAGTCTAAATTGGTAAGACACAGAATTGGTGGCTTCGCCAGATGAGGATCTTTTAGCATGAACTGCAAAATATGTTATTTCCTTAGAGGATTGGTTGGCTGAATCATTTATTTCCTAACACCATTTCCTTATGAAAATCAACAGGAATATTTTACTGCACCATTTGTTCACTCAATTAAGTTAAAAACACCTTTTATGTCAATAAGTTCGTATTTAATTCAAGAACGTGTAGCCACAAAATGATAGCCAGAACAAAAAGGGAGAAAAAACATGAACTAAAAGAGGGAGAAAGCTGCTCAGAATTTGCAATCAAATAATCATGAACAATTTTCATAAGTCCAGACATAATTTTAGCAAGATCATCACTGCAAGCTGATGAAAAAAGTAAAGACATTTATATGGAAGAAAAAAAGGCACAGCAGACAGAAAAATTACAACCTCAAAAGAAACAAAATTAGAATAGCTATAGCTCTCAGAGAAATTCCATGAAAGGAAATTATGCAGACATTCAACACGGCATCAGATTCTGACCGCCCGTCCGCTTTCTCTCATCAAAGAGCAAGAACTAAGAATTTATCCATTAAAACTAAAAATTCTCTGACAAATACCAAACAAATTTAAGTAAATGAACAACTACAAAAAGAAATTGATGGCATCAGATAATAAGCGGAGTTTATAATCAACACGATTATTCAGTGTAAACAAAAAGTATCATCATTTGCCATATAACAGAGCTATAAAATTATGAAATAAAACAGAGGGAAAAAAATATAAATATCGGAAGGTCCATTTGACCCCAAAGCAATGGAGTATAAAGTGCAATGGGCTGGTAAGCCAACCTTTTCAGTTTATGCATCAGCTATAACTCCTTATACATACAGCAAATCTGCTGGCACAAGAAGAGGGTAAATCCGATGCAAATACGAAAAGAATCAACAGCAATTTTGAGAAACAATAGACAAATAGAATCAAAAAGACCCGGAATAGATAAATCAATAGCGGCTAGGTTTTTTCTTTCTTTTGTTTTACCCTTTGATGGACTGATATTGGAAAAACGGCTAGGGTTGGGCTTATATAGGATTTTGAGAATGCTAGGGTTTTTATTCTTGGGAGAAAAAGCCGGATTTTATTTTATTTCTTCTCTATGTGATGCGTGGTGAGCTCTTATTTGTCCATTATAAAATTTTGCACGCCCTTTAGACATAATAAATAAAATATATTAAGTCATAATACTCATATTAATTAATATATATTTTTAATAAATTTAAAAAAATAATTTAAAATATATAATTAATGTTACGGTTTTAATAAGAAAAAAAAATTCTGTGACAAATAAAAATAAAAATTTATTTTTAGAACACTAAATAAGTAAAAGTGAAGGTACAAAAGTACATTTACATAGTTTATAGTTCTATAAATAAATACATTTTCAAAGCTATTGTTTATTTTTAACTATCTACGCAAAGCATACAATACATTTTCAAAAGACATATAACGACCATGTTATCTTATGCGGTTTCGTTTCAAATTAAAAAGGTGTTTCAACTTGTAAACCGACATTTATTTACCAAATTAAAAACAAAAAACTTTTAAAAAATTAATTTGAAAATTAGATGGCATTATGTAAATGTGTAAACTAAAAGCAGATTTTGCATTTTTCAACCAAATGCCAACAAAGAAATTTTTCCAGAACAAAGTTCAAGAAAAGCCTCTCAGCATTTAGTTGAAACAAACTTTTTGGCAAAGAACTAAAAGTAATTTTACAGAAATGCATTTTCAAGATTTTTTGTGGGAACATACTGGGTAGTTGTTGTTGTTGCATTTTCAAGATTTTGAACCAAACGCACTTCCACGAATATTTTTAGCTTCAATTTCAAGTTAATCTTATGGGCTTACACATTGAATCAAGATGAGCTAGTCTTCCATATTTTTTTTTGTTTTTCATCAGGCTCGAACTGATGACTTCCACCACGTCAAGGTGACATTCTACAGTTCTACCGCTGAGTTATATCCCTTCCCCGCCCCATCGAGAAATAGAACTGACTAATCCTAAGTCAAAAGGTCGAGAAACTCAACGCCACTATTCTTGAACAACTTGGAGTCGGGTCTTCTTTTCGCACCATTACGGATATGAAAATAATAGTCAAAATCGGATTCAATTGTCATGTTCGGTATTTATATTGGGCCCCTATTAAATTTGGATTCCCGTCATAAAGTCCCACATTAAGGGTAAAACATTCTCTAACAAAGCGACTCGATAACCAGAGTCTCGAACCCCTGACTAGGGGTGTTAATGGATATTTAAAAACCGACTAAATCGATGAATCGCACCGTACCGAACCGATTTTTATGTTTCTTTTAATAAAATCGTAAGTTTTTATCTGAATCTATACAATAACAACAACAACAACAACAACAACAACCAACAACAACAACAACAACAACCAGTAATCCCACTTAGTGAGGTTTGAATATTATAGTGTGTACGCAGACCTTACTCTTACCCTAGGGTAGAGAGGCTATTTCCAAATAAAACCTCACATTCTTCCCTCCAAGAACTTCCCACCTTGTCGTACCGATAATTAGGGTACGTTTATTATTTTATGAAAATAAATCGAAAAAATACCGAACCGTACCGAATAAATTTAAAATGTGAAAATATATTTATATATTAAGTTTAAAAATAATAAAGCACTGAATTTTTTCTTGGGTCTTGAAACTATGAAATAATTATAAGTCAATAAGTAATTAAACTCAAAATTCTAATTCTCAAACCTATTATGCTACTCCTATTAAAATTAAATTATTTTCAGCATATTCACTAGCAAGATACAAGGTATTATAGCGATTATGAGTAGCAAACTGCGATGTATTAAATATGACTCCTTTTGTATGATTTGAATTTTTCTTTTTAAATATTTAATCTTCTATTGACTTTATTCTTGAGTGCTAGCTTGGTTAATATATTTCTGCTCGTGTAATTTATTATTATATTTGCATAGTTTCTTTTACGTAGTTGTAGAATAGTTAATAGATGTATACACTAGGCATCTTTCATAATTTCTTAATTCATCACCTTTTAAATTGTAAAAATGTCTAAAGAGCTTTGCTAAGTCATATAAAAGTACGTGTATTATTGCATTCTATTTCTACTAGTAATTTTTACATAGCATCCAAAAAATTGTCGAAAATTAACTGAGTCATACCGAAACGAAGAGAAACCGGCATGATTGAGACGGTTTCGAAAAGTTTAATTTTGGTTATACATAATAAAATAATCGAAAAATTCGTATGATCAAATTTTATAAAATAACGGACCGATCCGAACCATTGACACCCTATCTCGACACCTTTAATTAATGATAAAAGAATACTTATCACTCCATTCCATGTTGAACTCAAGCAACCTCACTAATACAAAAATAACATAAAGCCGAGCTGAATCCGAGCCTTTTTGGTTCAGGGGACTTGTCCCAAGTTATAGAATATCAAATTTATCTTGAATCAACTTTTTAATTTTCAGTTGATTTTAAATTTTTCTGTTAAAATGAGGATACATATAACATTGTTCGCATTACATTAGTATATTTTATCACTTTTTCACAAGCATTAGATTTCCTATATTTGGTCCAGTACTATAGTAAGATTTACTTTCATCGATCCCATACGAGTCAATGTAGAAGTAGATCTTTCTGGTTTGAAGAAAATGGATCCAATGTGATACACGGAGCATATTATGTTAGGCGTTTGTATAATTTTTTTACCACAATTAGTTTTTCTATCTCACGAAGGAAAGGAAAACATATTTATCATAATTGGACTTTTTTTGCCTATAAGGAAAATATAATTCTTCTATATTATGGCTAGTCCTTTTCTTGTAGAAAAAGATTTGGAGTTCTATAAATTAAATATCTGTCATTCTCATTTAGTAGCATCCACAATGTAGTCATATGGAGCTTGAGAGTCTTGTGATTGCTCATCTCCGTCGTGGACGTAGGTTAGTTGACTGGATCACGTTAAATGTTTGTGTTTCTTTTGGTAAATTTCTCTTTTGTTGTCTAATTTATCGGCGTTGAAGGATTGTTTTACTAGCTTCTGCATGACACCTATATTTTCGGATATAACAAGCGGTATCAGAGCGAGGTTCAACAATGGTTCATCTTGGCGGTTAAGTTATAGCCGCAACATATTTGACGATAATCGTGACTTTTGTCTGAGAAATTTGACATGTGTGTTACGCACGTTGAGACAAACTTTGTGGTGGAGATTTGGAGATGCGGCCTGTTTAAGGCTATGTGAAGAAGGTAGATCAAATTTATTTTTTTAGAAAATTCAGGCCAATGGGGAGAATTATTAGGTGTTTGTCCAGACTTTCGTACCATAATTGGTTTTCTTATCTCATGAAGGAAATGACAACATATTTACCATAACTGGGTTTTTCTTTTCCTAGAAGGGAAATATAATTCTTCCATATTTGGCTAGTCCATTTTCTTGGAGGAAAAGGTTCGGAGTTCTATAAATTGAAGATCTGTACTTCTCATTCAGTAACATCCACAATGTAGTCATAGGTAACCTGGGAGTCTTGTTGAAGGGGGGAATTTTACGGGACAAGTGTTAGTGTGTCACTTGTATTTGCCTCTTCTTGAAGTTGTTCTCTTGATATTTATAGTCTCTTTTATTATAGTGGATTGCTCATCTCCATCGTGGACGTAGGTCGGTTGACCGAACTACATTAAATGTTGTGTCTCTTTTGACAAATTTCTCTTTTGTTATCTAATTTATGGTCATTGAAGGTCTGTTTTACTAACTTTCGCATGACACATAATTTTTTCGATCCTAACATATTAGCAGTAGGGGGAAATATTAAAAGCAAAAGGATGCTTGTAAGTTCAAAAAATAGAAGTGTTGAACAGAGAAAGTCCAACAATTAACTAAACCTCCTGGTTACTAGTGGGTCAATATAACTCTAATATAACATGGTAATGCTACCAGACGAAAGTGTAGTCCGGTGCACTAAGCTCCTACTATGCACAATATCGGGGAAAGATCTGGACCACAAGAGTCTATTGTATGCAGCATTACCCTGTATTTTTACAAGAGGCTATTTTCACGGCTTGAACCCGTAACTTAATAATTACATGATAGCAACTTTACCAATTATACCAAGGCTCTCTTCGAAAAAGCAAAAATTTGAAAAGCTTAATCAGAAAAGAAAAAAAAAGCACCTCGTTAAACATTCTAGTAATTATGTGATGAGAGAGAGGGAGACTCCTAAGTGAGTGCATGAGTTAAAAACTAAAAATAATATACACCTGAAATCTTCTTGACAAGAAAAGAAAAAGGTCTAATCTATATATATACAAGGAAAATTTTCACATCAGCAACCGATTCCTTGCTCTTCAAATTCAGCAGGAGGCAAGAAGCAGTCTAACGGCAAACCAGATATATTGAAATCAATCTCTTCAATCATCCAAGTCTCCTCAATCTTTGCTTTATAGTCTATGTTCTTTCCATATCTGTAAATTGTTGCTGCAGTCTTCCCACTGTGAGCAATGTTGATACCTTCAATATATCTATAATCTTCAAGCATAGATTCCATACTTGTTTCCCAAAAGACATTGTTATCCCCCTTTGGCGACTTCAATCTTACTAATTTTGTGTCTTCAAATTGGATCAGAAGACCTGTCCTTTGGCTGAAGTATCCCAATATTGTGTGATGGACAACTTCTGTATTTGCCGTACTTTGTACCTTGAGCATGTCTATGCTTGATTCTAGTTTTAGAATAAAACATTCTTCATCCTTAATTGTCTTTTCTCCAACGCAAATCGCATTCAAGAACAAATTGGCCGTTGATCTAGGGTCCAATCCCTGTTCATCAAAATACATAAACTCGCATTTGAATGGTCCTTAAAAGTCAATTTAAGCGGTACATGATTTACTTTGCCATCAAAATTATGTATGCATTTTAGGTAAGCAACCTATATATATTAAAGAATTCTCATTTCATTGCATTTGGTTGTACCAACAATGAGCCCGCTTGGATTGGCTTAAAAATGGCTTTTAAGCGCAAGTGCTTAAAAGTAACTTTTAAGTGTTGGAGCTTGTTTTATAAATAACTAGTTATATGTTTGGATAAAAGTACTAAAATTTAAAAATAGTTATTGAAGTGTTTGGTAAATAAGTACTGGTACACACTTTTTCTGTTATAAAGACAAAACTATCGCATAAAACAAATCAAGAACCTACATCTTCCTCTTGCTTATTATGTAACAATCTACCAAACCTTGATTTCTATAAGTTGATCATGACCAAACATAAAACTTGCAAAATATTGTTACCATATTTGGGAAAGAGGAACAGAAAGTGTCAAAGATGAAGGAGAAGAACAAACTTACTGTCGAAGATGAAGGAGAAAGAAGAGAAAAGAAGATGAACAGAAAGAAAGTGGGAGTAGTTGGATGTTTTAAGATTTATTTAATGAGGGTAGTTTTGGGATTAGTAAAAGTTAAAAGGGACAAGTAAGTACGTAAAAATAAAATGACTTTTAAGCAAAAAATGAGAAGTTAGCATATCCTAACTTGTGGCTTTTAGCTTTTTTTAAGCTCGTTAAACTTTTAAGTCAATACAAACAGGCTCTATGTCACCATTAAGATATTCAACGACTAAAGACATGATTTAATTACAGAAATGTTGCTGTGTATGTAACAGTTTCATCAGCCAAATGGTACCTGGAAAAACCTTCTAAGGGGTCTTGGAGGACCTTTTGAAGCAGTAGAAGTAGAGGAAGATTGACTCCAAGCAACCTTCCCATTACTTCCAGCACTTATCTTGCAACCTGAAACAACCAATTCTAAAACCCACAGGTCAGGGTTCTTCTGCCAAAGCACAAAGGCTCCAACCTCACAATGGCGTTTCGAGTTATCGTTAACATCACTTTGATGCATGTCCCATGTAGCCATATTCACCTGCCCTACTACACACATGCTATTCAACGAATTTAACATCGCATGCCCTCCACATGCTGCCAAATATTGTTGTACTATGTATTTAGCAGTAGAAGCCTCCTGATGACCATAACGAGTTATCATGAGTTCAACATATATAGTTTTTCAAACTGAAATCTCAATCAGTTAAAACATTTTCTTTTGTCTTTTTTCCTTGAACCATATTCATGCTAAACAAGAGCATTTGCCCGGGGCGGAATTTTAGATGTAAGTACAAAACAAGAAAATGGTATACAGCAGCAATGAAAATATATAGTTGAACAACAAATGCAGTTAACATTTTTAAAGCCTGTAATTGTCAATATTTGGAGAATGGTTTACCGAAAATAACAAGTTATATTGTTGAATTCTATCCAATTTAAGAATGTTCAATAAGAAAAGGAAACAAGGAATAGAGTGTCGTACCATTGAACCATTCCTAACAGGCATGTTAAGAGCAATATGGTCCAATTGAACTTGAAAAGGGACAAGAGCAGAGCCAACGATTTTAAACAAGAACATGAATTGATCATTAGTTGATATAGCAGCATGATGAGAAGAAGAAGAATATCTGTCTGAACTTTGAGCCCTCATAAGATTGCGCATATTCCGCCATTGTAAGGCAGCATTGCTACCCATATTGTTAAACATCTCTTCTGGTATGGGGACCTCCAAAACTGTCTCCAACCCATCTGCTTTGTCCAAATTTGGACACAATGTTCTCATGGGATGAATAACCCTATATGGGATTAATCTTGAATTGTCTTTGGGATTTTTGTTATGGAAACCAAGAAAGAAAAGAAGAAGAGAGATTATTAGTAGTACATAAAATAAAAAGGAAGTTTGCAGGATATCATCAAACATGCAGGAATTAGAAAAAGGTCTTCCTCTTTGCTACTACGTGGGTGTTTCGTGTTTGGAGGAAGAGGAGGAATTTTGTTGAGAATGAAGGAAAGGAGAGGTGGGTCTCTACCTTCTCTGCCATTCGTCTTCCTTGGTCGTAGCAATCGTGTGGGCACGATTTTGGTGGGGAATATTACTTTTGAAAATTATCAAAATAATTCTTATTGTTTGGTAAACTGTTTACATTTACAAAAACATATACCATGTTATTGTTATTAATAAAACTACATCTAGGCTTAATCGCTCCCGTTTTTAATGTGTTGGCAGCATTTTATGGGGCAAACATGGCTCACGGTTTCACTTTATACGTATGAATATACTTATACCCTTCCACCAAGAATTTTTTATCTTTTTATCTTTCTTCCTTATCGCCCAACACACCCACCCACCTAACCTACCCTCTCCCCCCTCAGCCATAAAACTCATCAAGTTTCACATTATAGATATAGTTTTTTTTTTGGACTTCTGTTATACGGTCCAAAAATATGAAATCTATGAAATTTACTTAAATTATCAAATTTTAAATAGATTCCTCTTCAATCCTAGCTTCTGTTTTTTTTTCCTTAGTTTATTTTCATCTAACTTTGGTTCTTCCTTCAACACATAACATTCGATTCATAGGTTGAAAGTAGGTGAACTTATCACCAAAACCAACCCTCTCCTCCTTATGTGATAGTATATGCCAAGAACCAAGGACAAAGACATTCACCAAACTCATTCCGTGTGTATAAACACCCATTTGCTCTTTTCTAGTTTCATTGTCTATTTTTGTGATCCATTTAATAAGTTGTGTTTGTAATGCATAATTAAACACGCCATATTTGGGGTTAATTGGTTTGCTGGGTTTTTACAAACTTGTTTTTAGTGTTACGACCCTACTTCTTTTTTTTTTACACATAAAAGATTTGTTTTTATACATAAGAGATTTGTCTTTTATACATAAGAAATCTGAAATTACTATTTTTTAAAATTCAAAATTGTAAAGAGTTATTACTCATGATGTACAAATAGCACCTATTATATTTGGTGGTAACAATTAGCTATTATATTCCTTTTACACACCCACCCTGAAGGATAGCGTATAACGGAGTTTTTTCACTTTAAGTGATATTATTCAAAATAAGATTATTTAATGATCAAAGCCGCTACTTGGGATAGGTTTGGTTTTTGGTGTCCCAAGTCACTAGTTTATCTTGAATCCCAAATCGAGAAAATTTTCGACTTTCCAAATAAAGTATGCGAACAAGAAATTTTGACTAAGGAATTCTGTTAACTTAGGGGAAGGTGTTAGGCACCCCGGATTCCGTGGTTCTAGCACGGTCACTTAACTATTACAAATAGCCTATTATCTCATTTTAATACATGTTTCAACCTATAGTGTAATTTTAAATTATTTATCGCTTTTGATTCATTTTAAGAAAAATTGAACGTTGTTTAAAACGTATCTATGGATCGCGTCACATGAAATGAACCCGCAATCTAAAACACATTTTATTCGACGTTTTAGGATTTAGATTTAGATCACATGAAATGTACACCCGGGTTTAAGAAGATGATATCATTAAAAGACGCGCCTAAATCAACTAACGCGTTGTTAACTTTGCGAAAGACCATGAAAATTCGCTAAATGGAATGTCTCGAGTTCTAAGGATTTTAAAGATATAACTTAAGAGGGCCATGCAATTTATAATTTTTCTTGGCGCAATGCACCATTATTATATATATATATATATATATATATATATATATATATATATATATATATATATATATATATATATATATATATATATATATATATATATATATATATTTTTTAAAGGCATTCAACTAAAGCTTGAAGGGCCATGGATTATTGTGTTGTATAGTGTGGCCCTCCTCAAATTATTCTAAGGGTCCTACTAATTAACTAAAGTCATAAGGATTAGTTTCAAGAGCTAAATATGGGATGTGGACTTTAAGGTTCAGTTGCCAAACACATAAAGAAAAACACAATTGGGATACAGTTGGGCCTGAAAGACAAGCCCAAGGCTCCAAGCTTCAGCGTTCATGGGATTAAGGGTTATCAAATATCATTTGTTTAACAAACAAACCAACACAAACATGCTCCATAAATGAAGCCCAAGGTCAGGCGAGCTAATGCTGAAGTCGGGCAGTCCATAAGCAAAATTGTGGCCCAAATCCTATTCGAAGCAAACTGTGAGGCTTTGGCCCGTAAATTGAAGTCCCATCCTATTTTGTTATATTTGGCATCTTTAACCTTTTTGGGACCAACTCTGCTATAGCACTTGGTTTGAATGGCAAATGCATATACTTCTTTGAACCTGGTCCCTTTAACACTGCTGGCGTTCCTGATATCTGATCTATCTGAACATGAAATTACTTTGGATTATGATCTATTCAATTCATTCATTTCTCTCATGAATCTCACGATCTTGGTTTGAAAGGGTTATTTAAACTATTGTTCCCATATACACTACTGGTACCTCCGGCCTCGTCGAAATCGACCTCCTCCATTAGAGTGTTATTATCGATTTTTTGAGCCGCTTGATTTGTGGAAACATTTGGAGGAATCAAATCCCTTCCATTATCATTATTGGACATGCCCGATAATTCTTGCTTCAATTTCATCATTCCCCGGTCTTTCTTTAAGAGGTTATCTGTACTCGCCTTTTGTTGTTCTCTCAAGATTTTAATTGTTTCAACAATGTGCTCATCCTCCGTGTCATTAGGAGTTGGGTTTCGTACACGTCGAGAATACTGACCTTTTGCGAACCGGGGTTGCTTTATCCCATTTGTTGCGGGTATCGTTGGTTGGATCATCACGTTACAACACATCATCCCGTTTATTGTGTGATCCAATGCTGTAAAAATTATTGACATTATTAGCTACCATACGCGATCTATTTTTTCTACGGAAGAAATCAAAATTTGTTAGTAATAGATGAATGAATCATAGCCATTACACAATTGTCTATGCCCTCGGTGGGCGCCAAACTATTTACCCGTAAAACGGCACAGTTGAATTTATAGCGTGGTTTTATTGACAAGTGAATCATTTGACCCAAAATAGAAAGTAAATAAAAACAAAACTTAGATTATGAAATGAAATTAAAGAAAATACGAGCCTCGTTATGAAGTTAGCCTTTTCGTTGGCGAAAGTAAGAACAATATTCAAGAACAAAGTCTGAGCGTAATGACATAAAATAAGTGTAGAATATTGCCTTTTTTGTGTAAAGAATATTATTTTTTCTACAAGTGATACCAATTCCTATATTTATAGCTTTATTTTAGGAGACAAGATCCTCAAATCAAGCTTCTATTGAATGTGAATAAAATCTCAATTGATGGCCACATGTCAGTTTGCTATAAATGCAGATATTCTTTGTAACGATTGCTCATTAAATGCTATCTGATGTCAATATTTTGAACCTTTGTTAGTGATTACTCTGTCTTCGGGATTCATTCGGCATCGGTCGCATGCCTGCATCCAGTGCACTTGTTTGCTGATTCATGTCCCACCCGTCTTTAATTTCATTTGTCACTTCATCATTCGCTCAACTATCACTAACTAATTTACCTCATACACCCATCATCATATCCTTTTATGTTTTCTCAAATTATCACGATGTGTTTGACAAATTCTTTATAGGTTATATTGTTAAGTGTACTTTCTTGCTTTTTTGCTAAATATATAAATGTCATCATGATAAACCACTAGAACACAAATTTAGTTCAACTTTCCCATTTGGAACCAAAAAAGTTCCTTTATTGCAATTCTTGAAGTTATCTCGTCGATAAATTTCCAAAGAGGATATGATTATTGTTCAAAATAATATTTTTTCATGTGGTCTTCTTAAAGACTGATGGGTTAAAGAGATCTAAGGTGTAAAGATCACATTTTTGGGGTTTAGATTTAGAGCTCAAAGTTACCACCTTTAGGGTTTAGATTTCACCAGTAACTGCTGGTAGTGTGGTAGTTATTCTCTACTAACTCTAATGGTTAAATCATCTATGAGGAAAACATTAGCAGGCAGTGGTCTGTTTTATTCAATTATTGGCTTGGCGTTATTTATTGCTTTTCTCTATTTGTCCTTTGGGGGCTTGTGGGTTAAATACAATTAAGAAATAAGTTAGCACGATATTGCATTGAAAAACAATTTTTGAAAGTTGGTATTATGTTTGGTCATGTATTTTATTTGAAGAAAAGTTAAAGTTTTGTAACTGGAAGAAAAATTTTCGCCCAAAATTGTCGCGACCCGGATTTCCCACCATCGGGGTCATGATGGCGCCTACTAATTGGAAGCTAGGCAAGCCGAATATTAACTACATCTCCATTAATTACCAATTTCTTATTATTAAAAACCTATAAATTACAGTGGAATAATCAAAATTAGCGGAAGACTTAGTCAAATATGATAAAGAAAAAACAAACATGATACACTACCCAAGACTGGTGTCACAATACTCACGAACTTCTAAGAATAATACACATAATTGTTTTGAAAGAAAATACAAGCTGTTTATCTCGATTACATGAGATAACGGAATGAAAAGCATAGATAGGAGAGACAACGGGTCCTGCGGACGCCTGCAAGGCTACCTCGTAGTCTCAGTAGTCGAAAAATCCACAAGTCGCTACTGCCGCTGCTGCTGTCCGTAACCTGTATCTGCGCAAAAAGAGCGCAGAGTGTAGTATCAGCACAACCGACCCCATGTGCTGGTAAGTGCCTGGCCTATCCCAGCGAACTAGTGACAAGGCTAAGGCCGGTCACCCACATAAACCTGTACAGTTGCAATATACATATATATACAATACATTTATAAGGAAATACTCTGCTCTGAAATAACAGTCAATAACTCACGATATCCAGAATAATCTAATCAACATAATAAATCTTACTTTCATGTCTCAATTCCTTTCTCATTTCATATCTCGTGGTAGGCGTACCACCCGCTCCCAACTATCACGGTAATTATATCTTGTGGTAGGCGTACCACCCGCTCCCAACTATATTAATAGGCTACCGACAACTATGGCCAATGCCAAGATTTAAATCATTTTGTGGTCGGCGTGCCACACGATCCCATTTCTTATTATATAAGTGGTCGGCGCGCCACACGATCCCAATTCATAAATATATAAGTGGTCGGCGCGCCACACGATCCCAATTCATAAATATATATATTACCGGCATTTAACCAATAATCTCTATATCAACAATATTTATAATTACCGGTTCTAAACCAATAATTGATAATAATTTCAACAATTTATCTTCATTACCGGTATAACACCAATAACTTTTAATCAACAATTTATTCATAACTGAATTCCTATTCCTACAAGCTAGGATAGAACACACACTTACCTCGAAAGTTTACGAATGATTCAATCCGTAGCAATGCCTTTTCCTTTCGAATTTGACTCCAATCCAATCGTATCTATACACAATTGATTTAATATCATCAATACTACTCAACAAACTAATTCCTAAGACCAATTACATCTTTTACAACATTCTGCCCGGAATAGTAATTTTCGACCCCGGGCCCACATGGTCGGAACTCGGAGTTAGGACCAAAATTCGGTTACCCATCCCCCACGAGTTCATGTATATGATTTGTTTCAAAATCGGACCTCAATTCGAGGTCCAATTTCCCAATTTATGAAAAACCCTATATTTTAACAAAAACAAGAAATTCTACCATGAAACCCTTTGATTTCTATTGAAAAACATGTTTGATGATGTTAGGAATTGAAAGAATTAAGTAAAAAGTGACTTACAATTGTTTTGACGAAGAAGAAATCCGTGAAGAATCGCAAATGGGTGTTTTTGTTTTGTAAAAGTGAAGAAATGAACTGAAAATCGTGTTTTACAGGTCTCTGTGTTCGCATTTGCGAACATGGGTTCGCAATTGCGAACCCCGACCAATTTCTGGAGTTTGAAAAATAAGCTAAGGCTGGGAAGTTCGCATTTGCGAACTTTTGTTCGCATTTGCGAAGCCAAGGCAAATCTGGGGTCTTCGCAATTGCGAACATATGTTCGCAATTGCGAACTAGGCTGCTTCCAGGGATTTTCGCATTTGCGAAGAATGCTTCGCATTTGCGAAGCAGGCCTTTTCACTGGAGGCCTCGCAATTGCAAGGTTTGGTTCGCATTTGCGAACCCAACTGGTCCTGGGCACCTTCGCATTTGCGACCAAGGGTTCGCATTTGCGAACCCTGCCTTGACCCGCCACCTTCGCAATTGCGAGAAATACTTCGCAATTGCGAAGACAACAGCTGGGTGAAAAACCAGCAGTGCAAAAACTCAAAATTTCATCCAACGGCCTATTCAAATCTTTACCCGAGCTCCCCGGCTCCAAACCAAATATGCACACTAACTCAAAAACATCATACGAACTTGCTCGCGCGATCAAATCGCTAAAATAACATCAAAACCAATGGATTGAGCCTTAAAACTCAAGATTTCTTTCAAATTTCATAATTTCCAAACTTTCCAATTTAAGGCCGAAATGCGTCAAACGACGTCCGTTTTCAACCAAACTTTACAGGAAGCGCTTAACCAATATATATGACCTGTACCGGGCGTCGGAACCAAAATACGAGCCCGATACCAGTACTTTTTAATCAAAATTCAGTTTCATTTTCCTTAAACATTTTCGGAAAACAATTTAACAGAAAAATTCTTTTACCGGGGTTCTAGACCTCGGATTTCAATTCCGGGCATATGCCCAAGTTCCATATTTTTCTACGGATTTTCTGAGACCATCAAATCACGGATCCGGGTCCGTTTACCAAAAATGTTGACCAAAGTCAACCATATCAATATTAATATCAAAATTCTTCAACTTTTTCACATATTTCACATATTTCAACATAAAAATTTTCCAGCTTTGTGCCGGACTATGCACGCAAATCGAGGCAACTATAAATGAGATTTTCAAGACCTCAAAAGCTCGGAATGATTAATAAAATAAGTGATGACCCTTTGGGTCGTCACAATCTCCACCTCTAAAACAACCGTTTGTCCTCGAACGGACAAAAGAAAGAAGTACCTGAGTCAGGAAACAAATGTGGGTAGCGGCTCCGCATATCAGACTCGGACTCCCAGGTCGATGCCTCAGGAGGCTGACCTCTCCACCGAACACGCACAGAAGGATAACTCTTCGACCTCAACTGTCGAACCTGCCGGTCTAGAATGGCCACCGGCTCCTCCTCGTAAGATAGATCATTGTCCAATTGGACAGTACTGAAGTCCAACACATGTGTGGGATCGCTGTGGTATCTCCGAAGCATAGATACGTGAAAAACTGGATGTACGGCTGATAAGCTAGGCGGCAAAGCTAATCTGTAAACCACCTCTCCCACTCTGTCTAGAATCTCAAATGGACCAATATACCTAGGGCTGAGCTTGCCCTTTTTCCCGAACCTCATCACACCCTTCATAGGCGACACTCGGAGCAATACTCGTTCGCCAACCATGAAATCTACATCTCGAACCTTACGATCCGCATAAGTCTTCTGCCTGGACTGAGCTGAACGCAATCTCTCCCGAATAGTCTTGACCTTATCCAAGGCCTCCTGAACTAAGTCTGTACCCAACAACCGAGCCTCTCCCGGTTCAAACCATCCAACTGGTGATCGACATCGCCTACCATACAACGCCTCATACGGAGCCATCTGGATGCTAGACTGGTAACTGTTATTGTAGGCGAACTCTGCTAATGGCAGAAACTGGTCCCACGAGCCTCCGAAATTAATAACACAGGCTCGAAGCATGTCCTCTAGAATCTGGATAGTCCTCTCGGACTGGCCATCCGTATGAGGATGAAATGCTGTACTCAACTGAACCTGGGTGCCTAACTCCTGCTGGACCGCTCTCTAGAACCGCGAGGTAAACTGCGTACCCCGATCAGAGATAATAGATACCGGCACTCCATGGAGACGAACAATCTCCCTAATGTAAACCTCCGCTAACCTCTCCGACGAGTAGGAGACAGATACTGGAATAAAGTGTGCTGATTTGGTCAGCCTATCAACAATGACCCAAATAGCATCAAATTTCCTCCGAGTCAAAGGAAGTCCAGTAACGAAGTCCATAGTGATCCGCTTCCATTTCCACTCGGGAATTTCAATCCTCTGGAATACACCACCAGGTCTCTGGTGCTCATATTTCACCTGCTTGACAATTTAGACACCGAGCGACATACGCAACGATATCTTTCTTCATTCTGCGCCACCAATAGTGCTGCCGTAAGTCCCGGTACATCTTCGCGGCGCCCGGGTGAATAGAATACCGCGAACTGTGGGCCTACACTAAGATCAACTCTCGAATCCCTTCGACATTGGGCACACAAACTCGACCCTGCAATTTCAATACCCCATCATCATCTAGATTTACCTGTGTGGCACCTCCCCGTTGTACTGTATCTCTTAACTCACGCAAATGAGAATCATCAAATTGCCTCTCATGGATACGCTCAAATAAGGAAGAACGAGCGACCGTGCAGGCCAACACCCTGCTAGGCTCAGAAATGTCTAATCTCACGAACCGGTTAGCTAAGGCCTGGACATCTATAGCTAATGGTCTCTGACTGACCGACATATATGCAAGACTACCCATGTTGGCAGACTTCCTACTCAATGCATCGGCCACCACATTGGCCTTACATGGGTGATATAAAATAGTAACATCATAGTCTTTTAGCAATTCTAGCCACCTTCTCTGCCTCATATTCAACTCTTTCTGCTTAAACAAATACTGAAGACTCTTATGGTCGGTGTGTACTTCACATGCTACATCATATAAATAATGCCTCCAGATCTTCAATGCGTGAATAATCGCCGCCAATTCTAGATCATGCACTGGATAGTTCTTCTCATGAATCTTCAACTGCCTCGAAGCATAGGCAATAACCTTGCCATCCTGCATTAACACCGCACCAAGCCCAATACGGGAAGCATCACAATAAACCGTATAAGGTCTCGTACCTGTGGGTAAAACCAATACCGGTGATGTGGTCAAGGTTGTCTTGAGCTTTTGAAAGCTCGCCTCACATTCATCGGACCATTCAAATTGAACACCCTTCTGGGTCAATCTGGTCAGTGGGGTTGTAATAGACGAAAATCCTTCTACGAATCGGCGATAATAACCCGCTAATCCCAAGAAACTTCGAATATCTGTGGCTGATGTCGGTCTAGGCCAGTTCTTGACTGCCTCAATTTTCTTCGGATCAACCTGAATACCCGCTGCCGTCACAATATGACCCAGGAACGCAACTAAACTTAGCCAAAATTCACACTTTGAAAATTTTGCATATAGCTGGCTATCTCTCAGAGTCTGTAAGGCCACTCTGAGATGTTGCGCATGCTCCTCCCGACTGCGGGAATATATTAATATGTCATCAATGAAGACTATTACAAACAAGTTTAGATAAGGCCGGAACACCCGATTCATTAATTCCATAAAAGCTGCTGGAGCATTTGTCAACCCAAAAGACATGACCCGAAATTCATAATGTCCATACCGAGTGCGGAACGCTGTCTTAGGGACATCAGATGCCCTAATCTTCAGCTGATGATAGCCAGATCTCAAATCTATCTTTGAAAATACCTTGGCACCCTGAAGCCGGTCAAATAAATCATCAATTCGCGGAAGTGGATATTTATTTTTGATAGTCACCTTGTTTAACCGTCGATAGTCAATGCACATTCTCATCGAACCATCTTTCTTCTTTACAAATAATACAGGTGCACCCCACGGCGAAACACTGGGCCTAATGAAACCCTTTTCAAGTAAATCATGCAACTGTTCCTTCAATTCTTTTAACTCTGGCGGAGCCATACGGTATGGGGGAATGGAAATGGGCTGAGTGCCTGGAGCCAAGTCAATGCAAAAATCAATGTCCCTATCGGGCGGCATACCTGGCAAGTCTGAAGGAAATACTTCAGGAAATTCGCGAACCACAGGCACAGAGTCAATAGAAGGAACCTGAGCACTAGAATCACGGACATAGGCCAAATAAGCCAAGCATCCCTTTCCAACCATACGCTGAGCTTTAACATAAGAAATAACATTACGGCTAGTATGACCTGAAATTCCTTTCCACTCTATACGAGGCGAATTCGGCAGGCTAAAGTCACAGTCTTGGCATGGCAATCTAAAATAGCATGATACGGAGATAGCCAGTCCATGCCTAGTATAATATCAAAGTCCACCATATTTAGGAGTAATAGATCAGCACGGGTCTCGAGACCCTCAATTACTATAATACATGACCGATGAACTCGATCAACCACAATGGAATCGCCTACTGGCGTAGACATATGAACATGAACACTCAGTGGATCACTGTGCTGAACCAAGTATGGTGCAAAATAGGATGACACGTACGAATATGTAGATCCAAGGTCAAATAATGCTGATGCCTTTCTATCACAAACCAAAATAATACCCGTAATGACGGCATCAGAAGACTCGGCATCTGGTCTGGCGGGAAGTGCATAACATTGGGGCTGTGCCCCACCACCCTGAGCAGTATCTCTGGGACGATCAGCTGTTGGCTGGTCTCTACCTCGATTAGTCTGAGCTCCACCTCTATGGCCTCTACCTCCACCTCTATGTCCTCTACCTCTGCCTCTAGCTGGCTGGGCAGGCTGTGAGGGAACTGGGGCCTGAATCATGGCACGAGAACCCTGCTGGTGAGATCTGTCAGAAGCTCGAGGGCAATACCTTGCAATGTGCCTAAGATCACCGCACGTAAAACAAGCCCCCGGCTGCTGAAAATAGCGAAGTGGTGGTGCACTGATAGGCTGCTGATCAGAGTAGCGTGGCTAAGAATTACGATCACCTGAAGCATCATGAGAAACCTGAAGAGCTGACTGATAAGGCCTATGAGGATGGCCTCTATCATAAAAATCTCTATCTCCAGACGAGGTACCACTGAATCTACCCGAATTACGAGATCTCTTATCTGATCCATGTCTTGCTCCCTGTGACAGAGCCATTTCGATCCGGCGGGCTGCATTAGCCGCCTCCTGAAAAGTGATTTTAGTTCCTGCCCCCATAGCCATCTGTAGCCGAATTGGCTGATTCAAGCCATCAATAAACCTCCTCACCCTCTCCCGATCCGTGGGAAGTATGATAATAGCATGACGAGCCAGGTCCACAAACCTAGTCTCGTACTGTGTGACAGACATAGAACCCTGATGAAGACGCTCAAATTGTCTGCGCATATTTAATTAATCATTTCGAGCTTCTGAGGCCTTGAAAACCTCATTCTATGTTGCCTCGATTTACATGCACGATCCGAGCATGTAGCCGGAAAGATTTTGTAATAGAAAATATGAATTATATGAGAAATTTGGATAAAAATGATATTAATATTGATATGGTTGACTTCGGTCAACATTTTTGGTAAACGGATCCGGACCCGAGATTGGATGGTCCCGAGAGGTCCGTAGGAAAATATGGGACTTGGACATGCGTCCGGAGTCAAATTCGAGGCCTAGAGCCCAAGTTATGAATTTTTATGTGAAATTGTTTTTGATATAATTGTTAAAGGAAAATGAATTAATTGACCTTGGTATCGGGCTCGTATTTTGGTTCCGACGCCCGGTACAAGTCTTAAATATTATATATGTGATTTCTGTAAAGTTTGGTGACATTCGGATGTCGTTTGAGATGTTTTGGACCTTGAGTCCCAAGTTTGAAAGTTTTGAAAACCAAAAGTATGAAAATCATGAATTTGAGGCTTGATTTGATGAAAACGAGGTGATATGGGCGATGTGATCGCACGAACAAGTTCATAATGTGTTTTTGAGGTTGTGTACATGTTTGGTTTGGAGCCCGGGGGCTCGGGTAAAGATTTGATAGGCCGTTGGATGAAATTCTGAATTTTTGCACTGCTGGTTTTTCACCCAGCTGTTGGCTTCGCAATTGCGAAGTAATTCTCGCAATTGCGAAGGGGACAATGTAAGGCAAGGCTCGCAAATGCGAACCTTGATCGCAAATGCGAAGCCCCATTCACCCAGCCTTGTTCGCAAATGCGAACAATTGTTCGCATTTGCGAAAGTCCCCAGAGCCTGCCTGTGTTCGCAAATGCGAACAAATGTTCGCAAATGCGAACATTCCCCATACTGCCTTGGTTCGCAAATGCGAACCATTGTTCGCAAATGCGAACACTGCCTTATGCAGCATGTGTTCGCAAATGCGAACATTAGTTCGCAAATGCGAACATCCCTTTGACTGCCAGTGTTCGCAAATGCGAACAAATGTTCGCAAATGCGAACTTCCCAGCCTTAGCTTATTTTTCAAACTCCAGAAATTGGTCGGGGTTCGCAATTGCGAACCCATGTTCGCAAATGCGAACACAGAGATCTGTAAAACACGATTTTCAGTCATTTCTTCACTTTTTACAAAACAAAAACACCCATTTGCGATTCTTCACGGATTTCTTCTTCATCAAAACGATTGTAAGTCACTTTTTACTTAATTCTTTCAATTCCTAACATCATTAATCATGTTTTTCATAAGAAATCAAAGATTTTCATGGTAGAATTCTTGTTTTTCTTAGAAAATAGGTTTTTCATAAAATTGGGGAATTGGACCTCGAATTGAGGTCCGATTTTGAAACAAATTATATACATGAACTCGTGGGGGATGGGTAACCGGATTTTGGTCCTAACCCCGAATTCCGACCATGTGGGCCCGGGGTTGAAATTCACTATTCCGGGCATAATGTTGTAAAAGTTGTATTTGGTCTTAAGAATTAGTTTGTTGAGTAGTATTGATGATATTAAATCAATTGTGTATAGATACGATTGGATTGGAGCCAAATTTGAAAGAAGGAGACATTTCCACGGATTGAATTGTTCATAAGCATTCGAGGTAAGTGTTTGTTCTATCCTAGCTCGAGGGAATAGGATTATGTGTTATGTGTTATGTGATCGAGTGCGGTGTATGGGCTGTGGTGACGAGCATCCATACACTGGCGTCTAGTATGACCGTGAGTCGTTGAAAAATGATTATTTTGAGATATATTACGGATGAAATGTTATTGTTTTCCCTTGTTGGGACTTGTTGTGAAGATAATTATTGGTTGCCCTTGATGGGACGGTTTATGAATTACTGTTTCTTTCTTTGCCCTTAACCGTGATTGTTATTTGGGTGAGGAAGAGTGATAATGCACGAAGGGTGATGCCGTGCCATGTTTATTTATTTATGCACGAAGGTTAATGTCGTGCCATGTTTATTTATTGATTATGCACGAAGGATCATGCCGTGCTCTGTTATTGAACCATGTACGAAGGATCATGCCGTACTATGGATGTGAGGATGAGAGTAAAAGCACGAAGGGTGATGCCGTGCACTTTATTTGCTTATTTGGTGAGGATGAGAGTAAAAGCACGAAGGGTGATGCCGTGCACTTTATTTGCTTATTTGGTGAGGATGAGAGTAAAAGCACGAAGGGTGATGCCGTGTACTTTATTTGCTTATTTGGTAAGGATGAGAGTAAAAGCACGAAGGGTGATGCCGTGCAACTATTTGCCATTCCTTGACTTGATATTACTTGTTTTTCTATTATATTTTATTTGGGTGATGCCGTGCAACTACTTGCTATTCCTTGACTTGATATTACTTGTGTTTCCATTATACCTTGTTTTCTTTGTGAACTTATTAACTGTTGTTAATTGTTGAGTTCTTTGAGATATTCCTTATTGTGTTATTACTTGGTTAATTCTTGTTATTTGTGGTAATATATATATTAAAGAATTGGGATCGGGTGGTACGCCTACCACAAGATATAATTTATTGATACAGTTGGGAGCGGGTGGTACGCCTACCACGAGATATGAAAAGAAAAATAAAGAATCGAGACACGAAAGTAAGATTTAATTATGTGGATTAGATTAATCTGGATATTATGAGTTATTGATTGTTATTGCAGAATAGAGTATTTCCTTATAAATGTTTATGTACATATATATATATATATATATTGCAACTGCATAGGTTTATGTGGGTGTCTGGTCCTAGGCTTGTCACTACTTCGCCGGGATAGGCCAGGCACTTACCAGCACATGGGGTCGGTTGTGCTGATACTACACTTCTGTGCGTTTTTGCACAGGTCCAGGTTTCGATCAGGAGCAGCAGCAGTAGATCTTTTGCGTGGGAGTTGATCATATTTGAGACTGAGGTAGCTTGCAGACGTCTGCAGGCCCGTCGTCTCTCTCTTTACTTATGTTACTAGCTGTAGTCTCTTTGTTCCGAGACACACAGATTATGTTATATTTCTTTCAGACTTTTATGTGTAGTATTCGGTAGTAGTTCGTGAGTTGGTGACTCCACGTCTTGGGTAGAGGATTTTCAGTATGGTTTTACCTTGAAACTGCTTAATACTATTTCTATAAAGTATTCCGCATTTATTTAATGAAAATTGTATTAAAAATAGGATAGTATGAATAAAGTGGCTTGCCTAGCTACCACGAGTAGGCGCCATCACGATCCTGATGTTGGGGAAAAATCTGGGTCGTGACAAGTTGGTATCAGAGCTCTAGGTTACATAGGTCTCACCACTCACGAACAAGTTTAGTGGAGTTTGAGAGGTAGGTACGGAGACGTCTGTACTTGTCCTCCAGAGTCTATTGAGTTAGGAAAAGTCTCTTATTTGTTCTTTCTTATCGTGCGAATTCATTCTTCAAATGTTAAATTGAATTTCTACTCTTGTCTTCCCACGAATGGCGAAGTTACGTACCGCTTCTTCAGCCGAACAATGGCACAGGCTGGTGATAGATCAACTATGCCTTCAAAAGTTTTACGGAGGTCGGATAGGTTTCACCAAACTCTTCCCTACCACCTTCAGCGGTGCATCTTTTGAGAACCCACTGGATCGTGCTTGACCGCTGTTTTGAGGAATTGCAGAACGTGGGAATAGACGAATGCGATGGGGTTCATTTTACTGTGCTATGGAGGGCAAACAGAAGTAGTGGGAAGATAATGTATTTACCACACCAGTTATGGTCCCAACGGAAGATGCAATTATATCAAGAGATCATCCAATAAATCGTGTTGGGTTTCAACGGACCTAGACGTCCGGTCGATGTGTTGGAGTTGTGAAGGACAAATATGGTGAGTTATTGGAATGTATATATATGGTATGGAAAGGTCCTCCAAATAATTTATACATATTTAAGGTTGGTTCTTTTCATGGGGTAAGAATCGCCCCCAGAGAATGACGAAGAATATATGAGTAAATGGGGTAGCTCAGCAGTGTTAAGCCAACATAGCAAAAGAGGAAATTGACCGTCGATGTTTGTGACAAGCCTACGAAGAGGGCAAACCGGCCAATGCAACGCTATCTACTAAATTCTATTTTAAGAAAATGTTCTGAAGACGTCACCCCCGAGATTCTCTGCAATATGTAGTATGTGCGATCTGAACGGTTGTACCAGGTCACAATGACTGTGTCCGAATATATATTGCCATGAGCAATAAGTTAACTGATCCTTAAAGGAATTGCCGTGAATGTGGAATATTGGAGAAATACAATTTTAGGAAAGCACTCAGGCTACACGCTCCATTGCAGTTAATAATTATCCTACATGGCCAGCCAGATGTAGAGGTTATGATGTTAGAGGTGGAGGTGAAAATCCTAGAGGTGGAGACCCGACCATTGATATAATTTTTATGATATGAGGGAGGTCACTACACCAAATGTGGTCATCACACGTATAATTCAGATTGTTATAGACAGAATAATTTTTCCCTTAATTTGATTTGGTTTTTGAAAGAAAATTTAGGCGAGTCCTTTTAACATGCTCCATTCGTGAGCGAGCATCGTAATCATCAAATCTACTTAGGGAAATACTCACGTTGAGATATTACACGAGGATAGACATCCCTATTATTAGGTGTTAGTCACTAAAATATCCATGAGGCTAAGAGTGACTTTATATTACTTATTACAGTGGGTTTTGATATAATTTTCGGGATAACTAATTTTAATCGTTAATTGTGCTCCCTATCAGTATGAGGGCTTATTTTATGTCGTGATTATCTTTGACGGACAATTATTGAAAGGAAGAAAGAAAGGAAATGAAAAATTTCAGATGATATGATGTGCAAGCACTGTGATTCAGAGTTGAGGATGAGATCCTCCAATTTTTGGCATAATGTGAAATATTTCTAAGCCGAGCTTCAAGTTGCGGTGTGTCACACCTCTTTTTTACGCACCCGCAAGGATACAAAGAGTTTTTCCAATTAAAGGACAATCGAGATGGGATTTATTTTAATTATTTCAGAGTCGCCACTTGGGAGATTTTATGGTGTCCCAAGTCACCGGTTAAATCCCGAATCGAGGAAAAGAATGACTCTATTTAACAATCCGCGAACCAGAAATCCGGATAAGGAATTCTATTAACCCGGGAGAAGGTATTAGGCATTCCCGAATTCCGTGGTTCTAGCACGGTCGCTCAACTGTCGTGTTTGGCTTATCTATCTGTTTTTTACAATTATGTACTTAGTGCAAGTTAATACCCCTTTACCGCTTTTATTATTGGTTGTGATTTACGAAAGAGAAAGTTGCTTAAAAATATGCTTTCGAATCGCGTCACATGAAATGCACCCGGATCCTCAACATATTCTTATTCAACATTTCGGGGTTTGGATTTGGGTCACATGAAATGCACACCCGTATTTAAAAAGGTAAAACTAAAATATGCGCCTGGATCGACTACTTATTTACATTGTTGAGAAAGGCGTGATATTCGTTAAGAAACGACGCATCTCGAAACCTAAGTATTTATATGTACATTTATGACGGCTATGTGATTAATGTAACTATTGGGCGAGGCGTACCTTTGATTCAAATCTAAAGCGAACTACATCTCACCGTATCTTACTTAAGAGTTGATTCCAAATTACTTAAAACTTGCTACGAACCCCATCACATGAAATGCGCCTGTGGTTCTTAACATGCTTTGTTTACTCTTGCCCGAAATTGGGGTCGGGTCACATGAAATGCACCCCCGACTCTTTTTAATCTAATTATGTCATTCCGTTGAGTAACAACTCTCTAGCTAATCTTGCTTGTAACACAAGGTCTATCATTTAACAAGTTTGGAGATTACACACATGAGTAGGGAAGATTGAACAGAGATACAACAGACTAATTCGGGTTTACGTGCATATCTAATGATAGTGTATCTTTGGTCTAGCTACATTCCGTAACAAAACTAGCAATACAAATTTAATTGAAGAATAACAGAATGTAATTAAACATAAGAACTATAAACGACTACATGTTTCAATAGACTTTATGCACAAGCTTCAAACTTCATTCTTTTCGTACCAAGGAACTACAATAACAGAGGTGTGTACCTGGAACGCGGAAGAACAAGGAAGAGTGAGCAATGGCAATGCAACAACAGCAACAAGAACAGTAACAGGAACAACAACCAAATAGACCAACCAGCAACACAATAGACCAGGAGAACAACAAAAGAGTGGCAATGGACCAACAGTAGCAACACACTAGCACTGAACTGGCAACAATACTCAAACAATAGAAGAACCAGCACTGTGTTGGACCAGGCAGCAATACAGGCACAACAACAACACACAAATGACCACCAGTAGCAACCTCAATACAGCAACAACATACACTCAAGACCAACAACAATAATCAACCCGGGCAGCAACTATAGACCAGCCACCAAATAATGAAGCAACATCAACAACCAAGCCAAGCAGCAACCAAATAATGAAGCAACACCAACAACCAAGCCAAGCAGCAACCAAACGACTGACCAACAGCCTCAATTGGACACCACAGCAACAACTATAAGGACTAACAGCTATCTTTGAACCAAGCAGTAACAACAACTAGCAGAAGAACCAGCACTACCAACAACACTGTGCACAGCCACACACAACGACCAAGAGCACCCAAATGAACACTGAAACAGCAGAAGAACCAGCACTACCACAAACAATAGCCAAATACTCAATCACTGAAGCAAAACAATCGAAACAATGACTAAGAACCAATGGAACAGTAACCTTTCTTGTATCTTTCTATATGTGTATCGAGGTGTAGCTTGCTGTCTATTTTCTCTCCAGGTTTCTAGTTGCTCTCAGGTATTTCAGTCCCTCTCTATGTATGAATCTTTTGCTCTCTAAGTGTGCTCTCTCAGGTGCTCTCTATGTATGAATGAATCTCTATCAATGTATCTCTTATAGGTGCAGTTTGATGCTATATTTATAGCTAAAAGTCCCTCCAGAACACCTGCCCCTAAGGTTACCATCACCCTGCCCACTCCCAACTCTGCCAGACCCATCAAATTCCCTGCATTCCCCACTACCTACTGTCCAAAGTATGGACTCAGCATTAAACAATGCTGGTGGCAGTGAGCCTCAGTGGGATGCCCTGTTGTGCTCAGTTCCACTAACCCTTTGTATGGGTGTGTGATTAAACAATTATCCTATTGACTACAACCAATTATCCCTTTATTCTGAATCAAACAGTAACCAACCCCTACTCTAATGAATCGCATACAGGGCAAATTCAGGGACCAATAAATCGAATTCACTATTCGACGACCTTAACTAAATTAAACACAGAATGTAATCATAACCATAATAACGAATTGAATCAACAACAATAACATGAACCGACCAAATAAAAAGGTCTGTTGAGATGGACAGAAAATTCCGAAAACTTCGCAAAAATAAACAAACTGAGTAAAACATGCAAAGATACAAGAATTAAGTATATGGAATGGAAGAAAGGAAACGAATACCTCAGAAATCAAAAAATGACCCAGGTTCGAACTTGGCTCGTCTGCTTTGAGGTCGAATAGACCTTAATCGAAGTGTTCTCACACGAGAACACATCGAATAAAGTCCATTAGACCCCGAAATTCCGGTTAATTTGGCCTAATTCGTCATTTTCAATTTTAGGGTTCTTGCGGGTGGGATTTGGGGCTTTTGCATTTTTGGTTAGATTCGAGGCAAACCAATGTCATTGGGGGTGTGGGGGAGGTGTGGGGAGACTGTGGTGTGAATTTGGGGTAATTTGGCATAGGTTCGAGTTTGACTCGAATCTTCAAATGAAGATTCGAGGAGCTCCGGCATGATTCGAGGTTAATGGAGGCCGGGATCGTGATGGGGGAGGTAAGGGGAAGGTTTTGGCGTTGGTTTGGGTTTGATTGGCCTACCGGAACCGCCGTGAGGC
Organism: Nicotiana noctiflora; assembly: GCA_032618575.1. Classification (NCBI taxonomy): domain Eukaryota; kingdom Viridiplantae; phylum Streptophyta; class Magnoliopsida; order Solanales; family Solanaceae; genus Nicotiana; species Nicotiana noctiflora. The sequence goes on from JASVEL010003538.1 coordinate 46,480, forward strand.
GATTTCCGGCAGGCGGAGGAGGGCGGCGTTACACCGGGTGTTTGAGAGCTCTGAGGGAGAAGAAGGGAGAGGGGGGGTCTGGCTTGGGGGGGCGGGGTATGGAAAGGAGTTTATATATGTTTTGAGTAGTTAAATCCTGATCGTTGGATCAAACTTGATCAACGATCAGGATCCTCTCACTTAAACCAAACGGTGCCGTTTGGTTAAGTCCTAGGCTGGATGAATTTTGGAATTAACGGATTAATCTGGGCCGTTGGATAATAAAATCCAACGGTCCAGAACAAACGTTACATATGCTGAAGCTGGACGGATATTTGGGCCGGATCAGAAGCAATTCATTTGGGCCTGGCTTTTAGACTAAATTTGGCCCAGCTCGGATCTTCATGATGTATTATGTACATATGTGTATGTATATATATATATATATGTATATATACATACATATATATGTATATACACACATATGTATATATACCAACCTATAACACCGCTGTTTTTACTACAATTAACGCACACGATTACATATCACCCAAAATGTAAATCACATGACTTCGATATCAAACACTGAAAATGTAAAGCCTAGCATATATTTTTTTTGTATTTTTAATTTAAATAAATAAACGTGCACACAAAAGATAAAAATAACACAAAATCACACAAAGCACGCCCAACACGAAACTATTTTTTTTTTTGAATTTTCTGGGAGTACTTCTCGAGTAAGGCAAAAATCACGTGCTCACACGGTGGATATCATATGAGGACTGGGTCCTGGTAGTAAGAGTTTATGTGTTTAAAATTCTTCTTTTATGAAATTAGTATTTTCGTATTGCATTCGTAAATAAGAGTCATGCCCGTTAGGACTATTTGACAATTCTTGTATAGTTTCTATTCATATTTAGCCATTTCTATTTTGAAACCGTTGAACTTAGCCTTTGAGACGAGCACCCAGGTGTGTATAAATATGACTCATTAATTCAAAAAAATATCACGAGGTCTCCATACCTCATTCTGAGTAAAGTGGGATTTGTAGAATAAGGTATTTGATAACAGGGTTAATTGACGATGTTGTAATTTAAGAACAACTCTTATGGCCAGACTTCAGAGTCATGGATATGTGCATACGCATGAGGTGTTCGTGCCTTATTTCGACTTGTTCGTTGTAGTCTTCATTGTTTCCATATTGACATACTCCTGCAGTCATGAGGAGCATGCGCAACATCTCAGAGTGACTTCTTTGCAGACTCTGAAGGATAATCAGCTATATGCCAAATTTTCGAAATGTGAGTTCTGGTTGAGTTCGGTAGCATTTCTGGGTCACATTGTATCGGTGGAAGGTATTCAAGTGGAACCAAAGAAGATTGAGGCAGTCCAGAATTGGCCTCGACCAGCTTCAGTGACTGAGATCCGGAGTTTCTTGGGATTAGCAGGTTACTACCGTCGATTTGTAGAGGGATTTTCTTCTATTGCAGCCCCGATGACCAGGTTGACCCAGAAGGGTGTCCAGTTCCAGTGGTTAGAGGAGTGTGAGGCGAGCTTCAAGACAGCCTTGACCACTGCGCCAGTGTTGATACTACCTACGGGTGCAGGGCCTTATACAGTTTATTGTGACGCATCTCGTATAGAGCTTGGTGCAGTGTTAATGCATGATTGTAACGGTTATTGCCTATGCTTCGAGGCAGTTGAAGATGGATGAAAAGAATTACCCAGTGCATGATCTAGAATTTGCGGCGATTATTCACGCATTGAAGATCCGGAGGCATTATTTGTATGGTGTAGTATGTGAAGTATACACCGATCATAAGAGTCTTCAGTATTTGTTTAAACAAAAAGAGTTGAATTTGAGGCAGAGAAGGTGGCTGGTATTGCGGAGAGATTATGATGTCACCTTTTTATATCATCAGGGAAAAAGCAAAAGTGGTGGCTGACGCTTTGAGTAGGAAGTCAGCCAGTATGGGCAGTCTTGTTTATATTCCAGTCAATCAGAGGCCAATTGCTTTGGATGTTCGACCCTTGGCCAATCAATTTGTGAGGTTGGATATTTCTGAGCCTAGTCGAGCACCAGCTTGTGCGATCGCTCGCTCTTCATTATTGGAGCATATCCGCGATCAACAATATAATGATTCCTATTTATGTGACCTTAGAGACACAGTCCAGCGAGGAGGTGCTAATCAGGTCACCTTAGATGCTGATGGGATCAATTCCTGCCTTTGGCACAGTTTGCTTATAATAATAGTTATCAATCGAGCATCCAGATGGCTCCTTATGAAGCGTTTTATGGTAGGCGGTGTCGTTCTCCGGTTGAATGGTTTGAACCGGGAGAAACTCGGTTATTCGGTACAGATTTATTTCAGGAGGCCTTAGATAAGGTCAAGATTATTCAAGATAGGCTTCGCACAGCTCAGTCTAGACAAAAGAGCTATGCAGATCGCAAGGTTCGAGAGATAACTTTCATGATTGGGGAACGAGTATTGCTCCGAGTGTCGCCTATGAAGGGCGTGATGAGGTTCGGTAAGAAGGGCAAGCTCAGCCCTAGGTATATTGGCCCATTTGAGATTCTAGACCGAGTGGGAGGGGTGACTTACATACTAGCTTTGCCGCCTAGCTTATCAGCCGTGCATCCAGGTTTTTCATGTATCTATGCTTCGGAGATACCACGACGATCCCACACATGTGTTAGACTTCAACACTGTCCAATTGGACAATGATCTATCTTACGAGGAGGAGCCGGTGACCATTCTAGACCGGCAGGTTCGACAGTTGAGGTCAAAGAGTTATCCTTCTGTGCGTGTTCAGTGGAGAGGTCAGCCTCCTGAGGCATCGACTTGGGAGTCCGAGTCTGATATGCGGAGCCGCTACCCACACTTGTTTCCTGACTCAGGTACTTCTTCTTTTGTCCGTTCGAGGACGAACGGTTGTTTTAGAGGTGGAGATTGTGACGACCCAAAGGGTCATCACTTATTTAATTAATCATTTCGAGCTTCCGAGGCCTTGAAAACCTCATTCTATGTTGCCTCGATTTACGTGCACGATCCGAGCATGTAGCCGGAAAGATTTTGTGATAGAAAATATGAATTCTATGAGAAATTTGGATAAAAATGATATTAATATTGATATGGTTGACTTCGGTCAACATTTTTGGTAAACGGATCCGGACTCGAGATTGGATGGTCCCGAGAGGTCCGTAGGAAAATATGGGACTTGGACATGCGTCCGGAGTCGAATTCCGAGGCCTAGAGCCCAAGTTATGAATTTTTATGTGAAATTGTTTTTGATGTAATTATTAAAGGAAAATGAATTAATTGACCTTGGTATCGGGCTCGTATTTTGGTTCCGACGCCCGGTACAAGTCTTAAATATTATATATGTGATTTCTGTAAAGTTTGGTGACATTCGGATGTCGTTTGAGATGTTTTGGACCTCGAGTCCCAAGTTTGAAAGTTTTGAAAACCAAAAGTATGAAAATCATGAATTTGAGGCTTGATTTGATGAAAACGAGGTGATATGGGCGATGTGATCGCACGAACAAGTTCATAATGTGTTTTTGAGGTTGTGTACATGTTTGGTTTGGAGCCCGGGGCTCGGGTAAAGATTTGATAGGCCGTTGGATGAAATTCTGAATTTTTGCACTGCTGGTTTTTCACCCAGTTGTTGGCTTCGCAATTGCGAAGTAATTCTCGCAATTGCGAAGGGGACAGTGTAAGGCAAGGCTCGCAAATGCGAACCTTGATCGCAAATGCGAAGCCCCATTGACCCAGCCTTGTTCGCAAATGCGAACAATTGTTCGCATTTGCGAAGGTCCCCAGTGCCTGCCTATGTTCGCAAATGCAAACAAAAGTTCGCAAATGCGAACATTCCCCATACTGCCTTGGTTCGCAAATGCGAACCATTGTTCGCAAATGCGAACACCGCCTTATACAGCATGTGTTCGCAAATGCGAACATTAGTTCGCAAATGCGAACTGTTCGCAAATGCGAACAAATGTTCGCAAATGCGAACTTCCCACCTTTAGCTTATTTTTCAAACTCCAGAAATTGGTCGGGGTTCGCAATTGCGAACCCATGTTCGCAAATGCGAACACAGAGGCCTGTAAAACACGATTTTCAGTCATTTCTTCACTTTTTACAAAACAAAAACACCCATTTGCGATTCTTCACGGATTTCTTCTTCATCAAAACGATTTTAAGTCACTTTTTACTTAATTCTTTCAATTCCTAACATCATTAATCATGTTTTTCATAAGAAATCAAAGATTTTCATGGTAGAATTCTTGTTTTTGTTAGAAAATAGGTTTTTCATAAATTGGGGAATTGGACCTCGAATTGAGGTCCGATTTTGAAACAAATTATATACATGAACTCGTGGGGGGATGGGTAACCGGATTTTGGTCCTAACCCCGAATTCCGACCATGTGGGCCCGGGTTGAAATTCACTATTCCGGGCATAATGTTGTAAAAGTTGTATTTGGTCTTAAGAATTAGTTTGTTGAGTAGTATTGATGATATTAAATCAATTGTGTATAGATACGATTGGATTGGAGCCAAATTTGAAAGAAGGAGACATTTCCACGGATTGAATTGTTCATAAGCATTCGAGGTAAGTGTTTGTTCTATCCTAACTTGAGGGAATAGGATTATGTGTTATGTGTTATGTGATCGAGTGCGGTGTATGGGCTGTGGTGACGAGCATCCATACACCGGCGTCTAGTATGACCGTGAGTCGTTGAAAAATGATTATTTTGAGATATATTACAGATGAAATGTTATTGTTTTCCCTTGTTGGGACTTGTTGTGAAAATAATTATTGGTTGCCCTTGATGGGACGGTTTATGAATTACTGTTTCTTTCTTTGCCCTTAACTGTGATTGTTATTTGGGTGAGGAAGAGTGATAATGCACGAATGGTGATGCCGTGCCATGTTTATTTATTTATGCACGAAGGTTAATGCCGTGCCATGTTTATTTATTGATTATGCACGAAGGATCATGCCGTGCCCTGTTATTGAACCATGTACGAAGGATCATGCCGTACTATGGATGCGAGGATGAGAGTAAAAGCACGAAGGGTGATGCCGTGCAACTGCTTGCTATTTCTTGAAGTGATATTAAAAGCACGAAGGGTGATGCCGTGCACTTATTTGCTTATTTGGTAAGGATGAGAGTAAAAGCACAAAGGGTGATGCCGTGCAACTATTTGCCATTCCTTGACTTGATATTACTTGTTTTTCTATTATATTTTATTTGGGTGATGCCGTGCAACTACTTGCTATTCCTTGACTTGATATTACTTGTGTTTCCATTATACCTTGTTTTCCTTGTGAACTTATTAACTGTTGTTAATTGTTGAGTTCTTTGAGATATTCCTTATTGTGTTATTACTTGGTTAATTCTTGTTATTTGTGGTAATATATATATTAAAGAATTGGGATCGGGTGGTACGCCTACCACAAGATATAATTTATTGATACAGTTGGGAGCGGGTGGTACGCCTACCACGAGATATGAAAAGAAAAATAAAGAATTGAGACACGAAAGTAAGATTTAATTATGTGGATTAGATTAATCTGGATATTATGAGTTATTGATTGTTATTGCAGAATAGAGTATTTCCTTATAAATGTTTATGTACATATATATATATATATATATATATATATATTGCAACTGCACATATATATATATTGAACTGCACAGGTTTATGTGGGTGTCTGGTCCTAGGCTTGTCACTACTTCGCCGGGATAGGCCATGCACTTACCAGCACATGGGGTCGGTTGTGCTGATACTACACTTCTGTGCATTTTTGCACAGGTCCAGGTTACGATCAGGAGCAGCAGCAGTAAATCGATTGCGTGGAAGTTAATCACATTTGAGACCGAGGTAGCTTGCGGACGTCCGCAAGCCCGGCGTCTCTCTCTTTACTTATGTTTTAGCTGTAGTCTCTTTGTTCCGAGACACACAGATTATGTTATATTTCTTTCAGACTTTTATGTGTAGTATTCAGTAGTAGTTCGTGAGTTGGTGACTCCACGTCTTGGGTAGAGGATTTTCAGTATGGTTTTACCTTGAAACTACTTAATACTATTTCGATAAAGTATTCCGCATTTATTTAATTAAAATTATATTAAAAACAGGATAGTATGAATACAGTGGCTTGCCTAGCTACCATGAAGAGCCAGGTCCACGAACCTAGTCTCGTATTGTGTGACAGACATAGAACCCTGATGAAGACGCTCAAATTGTCCGCGCATAACCTCCCGCTGAGTTGCTGGAAGGAACTTCTCCAAGAATAATTCTGCAAACTGCTCCCAAGTCAAAGATGACGATCCCGCTGGCCTGGTTAGACAATAATCTCTCCACCAAGTCTTGGCGGAACCGGATAACCGAAAAGTAGCAAAATCCACACCATTAGTCTCCACAATACCCATAGTACGGAGAACTTCGTGGCAGCTGTATAGGAAATCCTGTGGATCCTCTGAAGGAGTGCCACTGAATGTGGTAGTGAACAGCTTGGTAAACCTGTCCAATCTCCACAACGCGTCAGCAGACATGGCTGCACCATCATTAGACGGAGTCGCAATAATAGGCCGAGCCGCCTCAACTGGCTGAATCACAGGATCCTGAGCCTGGGGAATTACTGGCGCCGGAGTGCGCGTAGCAGGAGTCTGATTACCTCCTCCAGCCTGAGAAGTGGCTGGTGCTACCGGTAATAAACCTGCTCTGGTGATATGATCCATAAAACCTGCTATCCGGACCAAAGCATCCTGAAGATCCGGTGAAAACAAAGCTTCTCCTGGGACCTGAGTTGGGCCTACTGGAGCTGCTGGGGCTGGAACTTCCTCCTCGATATGAACCTGAGGTTCTGCCGCTCGTGCTGCTGCTCGGGGCTGAGCTCTGCCCCTACCTTGGCCTCTAGTACGACCTCGACCTCGGCCTCTGCCCCTAGCGGGAGCTGCCGCTGCTGGGACCTCGGGCTGCTGGTCAGTAGATGACGATGCACGTGTCCTTACCATCTGCGGAAGAACAGAGTAGAAGTTCAATTAACATTTAAAAGATCAAGTCGCACGACTGGAAAGAATAAAGGGAATATTTTCTAACTCCGTAGCCTCTGGAGGATAAATACAGACGTCTCCGTACCGATCCTTCAGACTCTACTAAGGTTGTTCGTGAGTTGTGAGACCTGTGCAACCTAGTGCTCTGATACCAACTTGTCACGACCCGGATTTCCCACCATCGGGGTCATGATGGCGCCTACTAATTGGAAGCTAGGCAAGCCAAATATTAACTACATCTCCATTAATTACCAATTTCTTATTATTAAAAACCTATAAATTACAGTGGAATAATCAAAATTAGCGGAAGACTTAGTCAAATATGATAAAGAAAAACCAAACATGATACACTACCCAAGACTGGTGTCACAATACTCACGAACTTCTAAGAATAATACACATAATTGTCTGAAAGAAAATACAAGTTGTTTATCTCGATTACATGAGATAACAGAATGAAAAGCATAGATAGGAGAGACAACGGGACCTGCGGACGCCTGCAAGGCTACCTCGTAGTCTCAGTAGTCGGAAAATCCACAAGTCGCTACTGCCGCTGCTGCTGTCCGTAACCTGTATCTGCGCAAAAAGAGCGCAGAGTGTAGTATCAGCACAACCGACTCCATGTGCTGGTAAGTGCCTGGCCTATCCCAGCGAACTAGTGACAAGGCTAAGGCCAGTCACCCACATAAACCTGTACAGTTGCAATATACATATATATACAATACATTTATAAGGAAAGACTCTGCTCAGAAATAATAGTCAATAACTCGTGATATCCAGACTAATATAATCAACAGAATAAATCTTACTTTCATGTATCAATTCCTTTCTCATTTCATATCTCGTGGTAGGCGTACCACCCGCTCCCAACTATCACGGTAATTATATCTTGTGGTAGGCGTACCACCCGCTCCCAACTATATCAATAGGCTACCCGCAACTATGGCCAATGCCAAGATTTAAATCATTTTGTGGTCGGCGTGCCACACGATCCCATTTCTTATTATATAAGTGGTCGGCGCGCCACACGATCCCAATTCATAAATATATAAGTGATCGGCGCGCCACACGATCCCAATTCATAAATATATATATTACCGGCATTTAGCCAATAATCTCTATATCAACAATATTTATAATTACCGGTTTTAAACCAATAATTGATAATAATTTCAACAATTTATCTTCATTACCTGTATAACACCAATAACTCTTAATCAACAATTTATTCATAACTGAATTCCTATTCCTACAAGCTAGGATAGAACACACACTTACCTCGAAAGTTTATGAATGATTCAATCCGTAGAAATGCCTTTTCCTTTTGAATTTGACTCCAATCCAATCGTATCTATACACAATTGATTTAATATCATCAATACTACTCAACAAACTAATTCCTAAGACCAATTACATCTTTTACAACATTCTGCCCGGAATAGTAATTTTCGACCCCGGGCCCACATGGTCGGAACTCGGGGTTAGGACCAAAATTCGGTTACCCATCCCCCCACGAGTTCATGTATATGATTTGTTTCAAAATCGGACCTCAATTCGAGGTCCAATTTCCCAATTTATGAAAAACCCTATATTTTAACAAAAACAAGAAATTCTACCATGAAAACCTTTGATTTCTATTGAAAAACATGTTTGATGATGTTAGGAATTGAAAGAATTAAGTAAAAAGTGACTTACAATTATTTTGATGAAGAAGAAATCTGTGAAGAATCGCAAATGGGTGTTTTTGTTTTGTAAAAAGTGAAGAAATGAACCGAAAATCGTGTTTTACAGGTCTCTGTGTTCGCATTTGCGAACATGGGTTCACAATTGCCAACCCCGACCAATTTCTGGAGTTTGAAAAATAAGCTAAGGCTGGGAAGTTCGCATTTGCGAACTTTTGTTCGCATTTGTGAAGCCAAGGCAAATCTGGAGGATTCGCATTTGCAAACATATGTTCGCATTTGCTAACCTTCCAGGGATTTTCGCATTTGCGAAGAATGCTTCGCATTTGCGAAGCAGGCCTTTTCACTGGAGGCCTCGCAATTGCGAGGTTTGGTTCGCATTTGCGAACCCAACTGGTCCTGGGCACCTTCGCATTTGCGACCAAGGGTTCGCATTTGCGAACCCTGCCTTGACCCGCCACCTTCGCAATTGCGAGAAATACTTCGCAATTGCGAAGACAACAGCTGGGTGAAAAACCAGCAGTGCAAAAACTCAGAATTTCATCCAACGGCCTATCAAATCTTTACCCGAGCTCCCCGGCTCCAAACCAAATATGCACACTAACTCAAAAATATCATACGAATTTGCTCGCGCGATCAAATTGCTAAAATAACATCAAAACCAATGGATTGAGCCTTAAAACTCAAGATTTCTTTCAAATTTCATAATTTCCAAACTTTCCAATTTAAGGCCGAAATGCGTCAAACGACGTCCGTTTTCAACCAAACTTTACAGGAAGCGCTTAACCAATATATATGACCTGTACCGGGCGTCGGAACCAAAATACGAGCCCGATACAAGTACTTTTTAATAAAAAATCAGTTTCATTTTCCTTAAACATTTTCAGAAAACAATTTAACGGAAAAATTCTTTTACCGGGGTTCTAGACCTCGGATTTCAATTCCGGGCATACGCCTAAGTTCCATATTTTTCTACGGATTTTCCGAGACCGTCAAATCACGGATCCGGGTCCGTTTACCAAAAATATTGACCAAAGTCAACCATATCAATATTAATATCAAAATTCTTCAACTTTTTCACATATTTCAACATAAAAATTTTCCAGCTTTGTGCCCGGACTGTGCACGCAAATCGAGGCAACTATAAATGACAAGACCTCAAAAGCTCGGAATGATTAATAAAACAAGTGATGACCCTTTGGGTCGTCACAAAAATACCCTAAACCAGTTTTTGGAAACTTCAAAAAATATGATTTGTTTTTTCCAAAACATGATCATATTGTATATAAACAAACATTGTTTTCAACTCTTTTTTGTTGAAAAAATGAAGTCAAAATTAATAGCCAAAAGGGAGCTAAATTTAAGCTTTCTGAAGAGGAATGAGACTCAGTTCTATGTTGAAACTTGAAAAAATAATTTTTGAAAAATAATTTAGAAATTGAAATTATGTTTGGACATGTATTTTATTTGGAAAATTTTGAACTTTTGTGAGTGAGAGAACAAGTTTCACCAAAAATCCACCCCAAACTAGATTTTGAAAACTTAAAAATAATTTTAAAATTCAAAAATAAATTATTAATAATATTTTAAAAAATATTGCCAACATATACAGTGAAATGGGGCCTTAAAATAGTGCAACCGTCTTTGAGAATGGATTTGTTAGATATATAAGGATAATAAAAGGAATAAACTAATTTGCGACAGAAATATAAATTTACACTAAGCAGACATGTGAAATTTCTCTCAAGGAAAGCATTTTAACACTTTTCAATTACAGTCCCATCTTCAAACAACTATCTTCTTTCACTAAAACTTCTGTAAATTCATAGTTCATACCAAACCTCTATCCCATAACATAGATGGATCCGTTTAAGACAACAACCACTGTTGACTCCTCTTGTACAGAACCCCCTGATATAGGAGCCATGCGAATAGAAGAAAAAATACTCACACCTGCTCCTGACACTTTTCTACAAACTTTACTTGCAAATAAATATCCCCAACATATACCCTATATACAACAGAGTATGGAAATTCAACTAGACTATTCCGATGAAAGTATTCACCGTGATACATATGATGATATTTTTATTCCCATTGCAAGTGAGGATAAATGTTGTCTATACAATCCTTGGAAGTATTCTATCATAGTAAAGGTATTTGGAAGAAAAATACAGCACCAATTTCTTCATAATAAGCTACTGGCCTTATGGAAGGCATCTGAGGACATCCATCTCATAGATTTGGGATCGGATTTCTTCCTCATCAAGTTCCAAAATGAAGAAAACATGCTTAAAGCGCTACATGGAGGGCCATGGTTTATTTTAAACCACTTCTTATCAGCTAAACAGTGGGAACCAAAGTTCATTGCTTTTGAAACTCAGCTTACTTACTCAACAATATGGGTCCGCCTACCTGAGCTTAATTTTACGATGAACAAATCATATACAATGTAGGCTCAAAACTAGGACAACTTCTAAAGGTTGATGCTTGTACATCATCAGCTATTAGGGGCAAGTATGCTAGAATTTGTATTGAAGTACCATTAGAGAAGCTATTAAAATCCCATATACTAATTGGACACCATAGACAAAACTTAGTATATGAAGGACTCAACATCTTGTGCAACAATTGTGGTCGATTTGGACACACCACCATAAACTGCCTTTTTACCTCTAAAACCACAAACACAAAGACAAATATAGAAGAAACTTGGAAACAAAATTATACAGCCCAACATAATGAATGGAAAACTATCAATTTCCCAAAGAAATCGATGCAGCGTAATGCTAGAGAGGCGGGGAAAATTAGGTCGGCTATGGGAACAACAGAACTAGGGCAACACTGGAGGGAAGCAAGCATGAGCAAAATCATAAGTGGGCTTGCTAAGGCTTCCACACAAACTCAGGTGCAGGATGGCCCAATGGACCTCAACATCAACAATAAATATGATATCCTAATGGGCTGTGATATCATGGACCTGGATAATACTAAATGAACAAGACCAAATGAAGAAAACTCCCATAATTCAATTCTTATAAAAAACAAGCCCAATAATACTAATATTCTTTTACCGCTAAAAGCCAATCCAAATCAGAAAAATGCAAACAAATTAGTACCTTTGGCACCAAGTTCCAACGCCCCCTCTATTCCTTACCCTTTACCTCTCTATGATAATCCATACCAGGACTTGCTCAACACGGTAAACTAGCTACCTGAAGCTCATGATAACCTACAAAAACCAATCCTTAATACCTACACCCAAGTAACACAAGCCAAATCAGCTCCACTGCATGGCCACGAGTTACTGGCTGAAGCCCACGTCCATAGCAACAACAGTAGTTTGCATGCTATAGTACCCTACACCACTAGCCAACCCCAAACCCAACAAAAACCAAATTATTACTTTCCATGTGATTCTCTTAAGGGCCTTCAGCCACAAACAGTTGAAATACATGAAAAAAAAACTACTCCACCTATATTATCAAACAATAGCCAGCTAGATCTAACTAATATCCACACGACTAAAGTACCAAAACAAAAATTGGAACCTACTGAAAATGCAGAGGTCAACATTCACAATGAACAATCCATCAATGGTTAGGAACTGGAACAACAATCAATTCTTTTATCTTCCCTGCATGCGCATGCAAGGACCTCAACTTCCACATATAGAGACACCAAGAGACACCACTGGTGCACACATCACAGGAAACATCAATGGATTTACCACTGGAGTCTTGGCTGGAGATGGGATTACAAGGCTATGCACTTGTGTTCACGATGGAGCTAAACAACCAGGAGATTGTTCTTCTTGTTCAAAATCCGACACACCTAGCAGAAATAGTGACGGAGGGCATGAGAATAGGGATGGAGGGGTATGCACAAAACCAATGGTACAACACACAAACTCCACTGCTACTAGATCACCATGCCTCAAGCTCGAGCCCACCACACTGGAATTACCCCATATACTCACAGATGCCACTACCAACAATGACAAACCTACTCCCTTTCTACCCACCACACCACATGGGACAGATCTATGCACCATGGTTCCAGCACCTCCATTCTTTCAATCCACTGCCCCCATATGGCAGTCCACCGAGTCCACTAGATACACAATACCCCCAAGCAATCTAAAGACCCCCCCCACCTCCACCTCTATCTCCCAATGAACTAGATATGGAAATAAGGGAGGAACTAGCAGAAATAATAGAAGAAATCAGAGAGACAAGGACAAAGTTCTTATGGTTAAAAGGGATTCAAATTTGCAATCTCAAGGAGCAATTTGCAAAAAAACTCATTCTAAAATGCCCCCCAGAGATGATATCATGCAGCATCAACTTCAGGGTCACAACAAATTGAGAGGAAGGGAAGTATTCGTCAGAATCAACCAATGATGGAATTTTAGGACCAAATGACATCAACATTTGTCAACCCGTTGGTGGCTACGCCGGCAGCCACACAATCACATCCTAATATTATGAATATCATCGTTTGGACTTGTAGAGGATCACACAACCCAAAATTTAGGAGACAATTTCGATCACTATTGGACAACTACAGGCCATCTATGTTAATACTACTTGAAACTCACATGCAGGAGCATGAGGGACTTAGGTAGGAATTTGGGTTCTCAAACATGTCGCAAGTACCTGCGAATGGACTTGAAGGGGAATGGTAGTACTGTGGATTGACTCTCTTATCATTGTGGAGGAATTAAGGGTAGCAGAACAAGAAATACATTGTTTCGTACAGGTAGGTCACACTAACCCTAAATGGATATTATCTGCTATATATGCAAAAAAATTATGTCAAGCTCGAAATGAACTATGGGAAAACCTTAAACATTTGCGTGATAGTTTTAACTACCCTTGGTTAATTGGAGGAGATTTTAATGATATATTATATGCAAATGAAAATTTTGGAGGGTTACCTGTTAATATTAATAGGGCAGACAAATTTTCTACTTGTTTAATTATTGTCACTTGATAGACTTAGGGTTTAAGGGAAGTAGATTTACATGGACTAATAAAAGAAAAAAGGGACATACCATACTCGAACGGTTGGACAGATATTTAGCTAACTATGAATGGATAAAACTATATCCTGAAGCTACAGTGCAACATTTGCCTCACACTTATTCTGATTATTGTCCATTACTACTTAATTTAAATAATTGGAGACAACCACCTAGGAACATTTTCAGGTTTGAAACTATTTGGGTGTCACATCCTCAATTTCATCAATTAGTCCAAAATAATTGGAACAATACATCTTCTTTAATAGAAACTGTAAAAAATTTCCAAACAATTCCAACATATTGGAATCATAAAACGTTTGGCAATATATATAGTAAGAAGAGGAAAATATTAGCTAGACTTGCAGGAATTCAGTCATCCATGCACTATCCAACTAGCTCTTTTCCACAAAATCTCGAAGTGCAATTAAACAATGATTTTAGCAATATTCTAAAGATAGAGGAAAACTTCTGGAAGCTTAAATCAAGAGTGACTTGGCTTAATGAAGGAGACGCAAATACGAAATTTTTCCATATGTCTACCTTACATAGACGTAGGAGAAATAGAATAACATCTCTCAAAGACTCAGTTGGGAACTGGTTCTATGATCAACAGACTATTCAAGAACACATCCTTTCTTATTATAAAAACTTGTTCACAACTGAACACTCACAATCCACAAATGTAAGTTTCACAACAAATTTCAATCCTTCAAATTCTATGAATAATCAATCTCTCGTATAACCTCTTCAGGATATTGAAATTGATCGCGCCTTATTCGACTTTGGTCCTTACAAAGCATCGGGCCCTGATGGGCTTCACCCTTTCTTTTACCAAAAGTTTTGGCCTGATGTGGGTGGAAAGGTTAGACAATTTTGTCATGAAATTTTCGAATCAAATATGATTCCTCCCTCTCTAAATCAAACTTATATTTGCCTTGTTCCAAAAGTTAAGAATGCTCAATCAATTCAACAATATAGGCCCATTAGTTTATGTAATACTTCTTATAAATTAATTACTAAAATAATAGTCAATCGACTAAAACCTATTAATTCTTCGATAATAGGGCCAACACAGACTAGTTTTCAACAAGACAAACGTGCTGCGGACAATGCTATAATAGTCTAGCAAAAATTAAAGGAACTTACACCTATATGATTCTTAAATTAGACCCTTAAAAAGCTTTCGACCGATTAGAATGGTCTTTTATTAGGAAAACTCTTCAATATTTTAATATTCCACCAAATACAATAAGTCTCATCATGTCTTGCGTTACTACAACTTCTACCTCAATACTTATCAATGGATCACATACTGATTTCTTCTGCCCATCTAGAGGAATTCGACAAGGTGACCCCCTATCACCATATCTGTTTATAATGTGTATGGAGATGCTTTCAAGAAGTATTACATTGTCTGTAGAATACTTGTAGTGGCATCCTCTTAAATTATCCGCTAAGGGTCCACAAATTTTGCATTTATTCTTTGCAGATGATATAATGTTCTTCTCAAGAATTACTAATAAAAGTTGTAATGCCATAGTTGAGGTTATCAATCACTTTAATAAGCATTCAGGACAAAGAATTAATTTTAATAAATCTAAATTATATTTTTCTAAGAACGCCACAACAAATGATAGGGCAAAAGCTATTGATTATTTCCACATAAAGGAAGGAGTAAATTTTGGACGATATTTAGGATTTCCAATATTTCAGGGTCGCGAAAAAAGGTCAGACTTTCAGTTTATGTTAGACAACTTCAAGATTAAACTAGCAGGATGGAAAACTCAATTCCTTACCATGGCAGGACGAGCAACTTTAATAAAATCTACGCTAAATAACTTGCCAAACCATATTATGCAGTACATACACATTCCTTTGTCTATTACAAAAAAATTGGACAAGTACCAAAGAGACTTCTTATGGGGAACTACTAATATCAAGAAAAAAATGCACCTTATTAGATGGACAACAATTACACAACCTATTGATCGAGGAGGATTGGGTATTCAAGTGCTAAAACAGAAAAACACTGCTCTACTAGGTAGTTTAGCATGTAGGTCATTTCACTAAAGTCAAAGCCTTTGGGCCAAAATACTTATTAATAAATATAGCACCTTACGTTCAACTTCCAACTATTCCAGTACTTGGCGTAACATAATAAATGGTTGGAAAGCTTGCCAACTGGGAATTCAATGGAAAATAGGAACATGTGAACATATAAAGTTCTGGGAAGATACGTGGTTAGGTCCTACTCTAACGGTTCGCTCCTTAATCAGTGGACCTATTCAAAACTCTCAGCTAAATTGTTATTTTAACTCAATCTATAATGGAACTAATTGGAATTGGACCAATCTACCCTTTCAATTCCTAGAAAATTTAAAAATGAACATTGAAGCTACTTATATATCAAAATATAATTACAACCCGGATCACATCTTCTGGGCTTTAACAAATCATGGACAATTTACGGTTAATTCACTATATAAAGCCCTTGACAACCAAAATAATAACCTACTTCAAACGAGGGGCCAATTTAAATGGATTTGGAATCTTTCGATACACCCAAAAATAAAGTATTTTATTTGGTTACTAAATCACAATAGACTGCCAACTCTTCAATACCTAAAGTATCTTGGTATCATTGAAAATGCAACTTGTCACTATTGTCACAATACTGATGAATCTTTAAACCACCTATTTATTGACTTTGGGAATGCAAGGATATTTTGGAATACACTAGGAATGGGGAATTATATAAGAAGACTCTTGGGTTTTAATACTCCCCAGGAATGGTTAATTCCTTTATTGGACTATACTGGGAATAAATTCCCCTATAATGTCAATAAACGTACCTATCTTCCTTTATATCTTTGGAATATTTGGATAATAAGAAATAAGAACTTGCATGAGGATAGACATGATCTTATTAATAAAACTATTATAACAAATCAAACAACGGAATATTTCTACCTAGTTGCTCCTTTTCATAAAATTTAAAATAACATACGAGTACCACTCAAATGGATACCTCCAGCTCCTAACATATATAAATTAAATATGGATGCGGCGCACTCAAATCAATCTACTAGAAATGAAATTGGTGGGGTTATTAGGGACCATAAGGGCAATTGGATCATTGGTTTTGCAGGTACGGTACTGTCCAAAGAACCAACTGTGTCTGAAATACTTGCTTTACTACAAGGTCTTACATATGCGGTTCAACTCAATTTAACTCCAATTCACGTGAAAATTAACGCGAAAGAGGTACTTACACTACTAAAAAATAACAACATACTAAATGCTAACCTACTAAGTGATTGCAGGCACCTACTGGAGCAGCTACATGACCCACCAGTCAGCCATGCGTATAGAGAGCAAAACAGGTTAGCAGATAAACTAGCTCATGACCCACCAGTAAGCCATGCGTATAGAGAGCAAAACATGTTAGCAGAACAAGCTTGGAATAACTACATCATGCTTCATTCTGCAAAGTACATATAAACTGGATGTGCAACATGTATGGTGTGATAACAATAATAGTAGTACTTATATTTTGGAAGGTTGTAATAGTACCTTAAGTACAAACACTACGAACAATATAGATAGTACTAGTTACCACTTATACCGACAGGTACAAAAGGGGCACGGAACTCTCTGTACGCTTTAGTTTGTTTAAATATAAATCTATCTTTATTAAAGAAAAAAAAAAAAAAACTAATTTGCGAAGGGGCACTAGATTCCGTTTAACAAAACAAAAGCCGGCCGAACCATAAATTCAGAGTACCAAATAATCTGGCGGGTTATCTTTCCTCAAAATTCAAATCATTTGGCGCTATAACCTAATCTCCATTTCAATCTTACCGCTCCCCTCAGTTCCATTTCTCTTTCACAAATAAGATCCACTTCTCTATTATTCCTCCATACAGCTACTATCCCCAATTCTCCTATTTCTCAATCCCATATTGATTCAAAATAATTCATGGAAAGTGACGACGATTATCAGTCCTTCCCATTGCCGGAGGAGGCTTCGCCGGAGATCCGACGTCCTAGATTCAAGCGTTTGAAGAAATCTCTAGAAGCTTCCAAAAATCGACATGCTCTCCCAACTATGCCAATAGACGAAGTGTTTGACTTTCCTAAGGTTGATTTTGCCAAATTGGAAGCTCTAGAAGCTTCCAAAACCCTAGAAGAAGATTCTGTTGATTCAACTGAACTTGTATCATCATCACAGGGAAGCGAGGATGCGATAAGATCTGAGTCTGGCTTTGACGAAAAGGGTGGAGAGAGTAGGGAAGAATTGGAAGCCTTAGAAGCTTCCAGAACCCAGGAAGATTCTGCTGATTCAACTGAACTCGTGTCACTACACAACAGCGAGGATGAAAAGGACGGTGAGGATGTTCTCGTTTCTAGAGAGCAGAGCAAAGAGGTTAAAAGATTTCTGGATTTTGGTGAGGATGATGATCAGTCTCGTGGGAAAGAACATGAAGCGAGTAGGGAAGTTGGGGAAGATTTGGAATCTGGTGACGCGGCAAAGGAGATGGAGGATTTGGATATGGATAAATTGGGAACACAACAAGTTGTTGAAGGAGATGGGGATCTGAAGGAAGATGACAAAACGAAAAAGAAGAAGAAGAAGAGAGCTAAAGGTGACATTGGTAGTGAAGTGAAGTTGAAAGAATTGGCTTCGAACAAAAGAAGAGAAGCAAAGGTTTGTTGATTTAGTAACTGATCCCAACTAGTCTACGTTGAGACATAGTTATTGTGGTTTATTATTATTATTAGTATATACTTTTCAAATTTGTTGTTGCTTGTATGTGCATATGTAGATTGACGATATTGGATTTACTTGTTTTGCATACAGGAGAGAAAAATATTTCTTCAGCAGCTTCATGCTGATACTCAGCGACTATTGCGAGGTTTGTAGTTTTGTACTTAAATGTTTTTTAGTACTTCCTCTGTGTCAATTGATGTGACATTATTTAATTTGATACTAAGTTTTAATTTGACTTATATTTTATATTAGTGATAGTTGAAGAAATTATTAAATTATGATTGAGATATTAGAGGAGTGTCTATTGCAACCAGTCTCTACCCCTATGGGGTAGAGTTAAGGTTTGCATACACATTATCCTCCTTAGACCCCACTTTGTGGTATTTTACTAGGTAGTTGTTTATTGAAATGTTAGTTCAATAGGGAAAAATTGTACAGTATCAAAGTTTCAAATTGAAAAGTTTAATGAATTTGGATTCTTGAAATTTGCTAAAGTTTCTTAAGAATAGAAAATAGAAGGTCTGCTGTAAATATGATTGAAACAACCTCTCTGCCCTTTCAGGTAGTGGTAATGTCTACGTACATATTATCCTCCCCAGACTCCACTATGTGTGATTTTACTGAGTAGTTGTTGTTGTTTCTTTAAAATAGAATCATGTCAAACATTTGAAACTACCTAAGAGGAAGAGTCCTACAAAACTGAGATAGAAGAGTAGTTTTTCTTTCTTATGGAAAATGTGTACTTGTACTAAAGCTTCCAGACTTAATGGACACTCACATGTTTTTTTTTCCAACATCGTCAGAAAGTAAGGATGCAACATTTAAGCCTGTACCTGTTGTAAATAAGCCTATATCCTCTGTTTTGGAGAAGATTCGGAAAAGGAAGCTTGAGGTCTTGAAAAAGTAAGCAGCAGCTGAGTTTTAAGCAATATGTGTCTTACTACCTGGATCTATACTGGCTGTGATTGCTCACCCTTTTATCTATACATTTCTGTTGTTATTTCACTAGCAGGACTGGAATGCTAAGTGGCAAAAGTTCCATTCACCAGATTAGTGCTTCAAATGAGGTTACGATGGAATTAGGTGCAAATAATGCATATCCTGAAGAGCAGAGAGTTGACAAACTGGACATAGAGTTGGGAGAGAAGGTGGATGTAAATGGCATAGAAACTGATAGGACTACAGATACCTCTAATATTGATGGAATTTCGGTATCTCCAATTACTAGAAGCAGTGAAATTGCTCCTGATCAAATGGTGAGTGGAATTGCATTAATCCTTATAGCATGTATTCTGTAGTCCAGTTAGTAGATGGCCATCTATAAGATTCATTTATTTGATACTAACTAGTGCTGGACAATTGAGTTCAGTTTTGTGTCTGGTCTGAGTATCTGTTCCTTTTCACATATGAGTTGAAGGTAATTTCTGTAAAAGGATTTAATCTGAACTTGAATCTGTGAGTTGAGAACTGGTAGACCTTTACTTTTCAACCATTCGTATGAGCATGCTCCATATTTTTTTTTTGAATTTTGTGAGCTCTTTGTAACTTTTGTGAAAATATAACATTGAACTGGTCTCTTTCTTGATCCTTCTTTGGCTGAAATAGGGTGCTGGATATGTTAGTGGCAGCCACACTTTTCTAAAGATCATTCAGAGAGAAGGACCAAGACTTTAACCCAGATTTGTTTTGTACATCTAGTTTTAGTGTTTATACATGAGATCCATGCATTTTAAACTCTAATGCCTAATTTGTGGTATGAATTGACAAGGAGTTTGTAGTCTCCCACCACATCCAGGTAACTGGTTGTCAACACTACCCGAAGTCCAGGATCTACTTGTATATATTGATGGTATATGCAACAGTGATAGAACCTAGGAACATTAGAGATTGGCCTATGAAACTGAATAAATTATCTGTTGCATCCTGATGACAGTCATCACCATGCTAATTGCTGCTGCTATTATCTCACTGCAGGCTTTGAACGAAACACCCAATGCTGTATTTAGAGCTCCAGTTGATGACACTCAGGTAGTTTCTCATCTTTTCACTTGGCAAAGGAAGCTATTATAAGTAGCACCAGGTTTGCAAGAAAATCTAATGCTGGAGCTTTTTCAAAATTTTAGGATCTATTTGATGACTCTGAACGAACAGGCAGTAAGGATGAGATGCTTGATGACCCGGCCTCTAGTCCTTTGGAGGAAGTAATGGCACCATCTCTCCTTGCTTTGAACTTGAAGTTTGATTCTGCCCCTCCAGATGAAAGGTAAGTAGTTCTGGAAAGTATCTATGCTTGCAAATCTAGACATGTTTTACTGCAATCTGGCCTTGATAAGCTCTGATTTGTTCTTTGACGAAGGATCACATGTCCACAAACAGAAAAGTCTATTTGATTGTTGTCATTGATTTGTGATACTAAAACTAAGTCATCATCCTTATTACAATAAACTCCAGAAAATAAATATATTTTTTTCTTTTAAAAGTTCCTCAGATGAGGAGGACAATGACAAGGAGAATATGAATCCGTATACAAAAGAAGGTGGACATGGCTGCAGTTCTCCAAAGGGAGACCGAGTTAAAGCATTTGTTGATGATGAAGCGGAGGAAGAAGATGACAGTGATAATGACCTATTACGATTCGGTGATGAAGAAGACGAAGATATTGATGATTCTGCTGAACTCCATGATATGATTGCCACTGATTACAAAGAAAATCCAGTTGATAAAGAAAAGCGGAATGAACTTCATCAAAAGTGGCTTGAGCAGCAGGATGCAGCAGGAACTGAGAATTTGCTGCAACGGTTAAAATGTGGTGTAGAACAAAAAGAGACAATGTTGGTCGATGATGAACTAGAAAGCGATGAGTGTGATGAAGAGGTCAATAATGTCACTGACACGGATGCAATGCCTAAAAGTTCTGCTCGACTAAATTCAAAAAAGGCAAAGCAAATGATAATGCAGATGTTTGTGGATAAAGATGAGGTTTACTTATCTGATGAAGACGAGGAAACTGAAAAGAGGCTTGTAAAGCAGCGCATGCTATATAACTCTGTGAGTTTGACATGTTGTTAGGTTTGACAACACTGACATAGCACATTAGCCTTCACATTATATTCTATGATTTAACTATCATTTTCTTTTCATGTTGAAGTTCCTTTCATCTTTTTGAAAACTTACTCAGCTTTAAATATGTACAGGAGCTGACAACAGTAGTATCACCTATTGAGGATGAAAGTTCCAGTGAGTTATTTGGACTTATAAAGAAGCTTAATACTGTGCCTGACAATAAAAGAAAAGCAAGAGCATCCTGTAGGTGTTTTTTTTCAACATTTAAGTACTTGTTTATTATGCTTTGTTTGTAAAATGAAGTACTTGTTTATTATGCTTTACTTGTCAGATTTTTTACTTTTCATTGCTGTTTCTACTTCGCAGCGTTCTTTGATACAGTGCTAGGGGACCAAAACAAGAAAAGCTCTCTGAAGGTAAATTTTGTCTTAAATTACTTTATGACTTGGAACATGAAACTTAGGTTGGGTGTAATTTATCCATGTATTCAGTGCTATCGAGAAACATTTATCTAGAACTTTTAGGATCATGTTTAATTTAGTATTTGAGATTGAAGAAGTGATTAACCATGGACCTCACTCCTCAGTGTTGTTCTATACTTACCAGATATTAGCATGTTAGAGCTGTGTGTCTAGGGAATATATTTTCATTTGTTTGCATGTCCTATCAAAGGTACACCATTGGGTACACTAAGGCCTTGGGGGCTCTGTTTTTGGTTCCGTCAGCTATATTCAAATCCTATGGTCTAACTTTTTTGTAGCTCTTCCTTTTCCGTTTTCCCCATTTCTTCTTCATCTATTTCCTTTATTAGACATTGTATGACTAATACTCTGTAAATATCTGCTGATTGTTTTACTCTGTAGTCCTCTTTTCTTGGACGAGTTACAAATCATCTTCCATCGTCCCATAAACAAAGTTCAACCATAGTTCGTTCTTTCATCTTTGGACGGGATGACAGCAATAGCCGAAGCTCAATGTCAATGTCAGAGGATTCTTCAGATATGGTAACTTCTTCATGAAAGCTTCAAATTTGTGCATCTGATGTTTTGCACCATCCACTTGGCAACTACATTGTAGTTTTGGGATGTTGACTACTTTGCATTGTTTGGTTTCATGTTGGATGCTTGAATTTTTTGTATTTATTTTTACATGTTCTCTCCTAAAATGACCTTAATGACTGGTAAACTAAAATTTCTTCCTACTTAACCCGATCAACTCGATCTAGAAAAATAAGTATCACTATGACACTTTTAGACGGGTTCTTCTTTCTTGATAACTTTACTAAGTGCTCTTATTAGTTCCAAAGCTGCTTTTAAGAGCCCTTAATATCAGCCTTGATGTATTGGCAAAGATGAGCCTGCTGCTCCAAAACCTTTCATCATCTATTTCCACTTGAGCATATGTTATGGTTTTCCATGCTTATATACAGTGAGAATCTTGGTAGATTATATTTTCCAGAGGTATAAGTTTGCCTGTCAAGAGGATATTTGTCTTTTCGCCTACTAGATGAGAAATGAGAGAAATTCCTAGAAGTTAAGAAACAGGATAGGAGAAAAGATTACCATTAATGATAATGTGTATTCAAAAATTTATAACCTAATACTATAAGAAATCATTGCTTGTTATTCACTTGCTTTTGTGTGAATCACTTAAATGTTGGTTCTTATTCCATTTAATATAGAATTGATGTTGGATTGTAGAGACATTCAATGATCATGCTCAATGTTTTTCCTTTCAGATTGTGAAAGAAAACCTTCCAATCAAGAACAGTACAACAAAGTTTGGTAACTTCCAAGCCAAATCAAGCAGCCAAGGTAAAAATGCTGCTGTGGGAACATCAGCTGCTGCCCCCTTATTTGATATATTAAAGCGATCTTCAGCAGCATCTAACGTTTGTTCTCGAGATGTTTTGCTTGACCTTCCTAAAACTCTCCTTGCTGATCTTAAAGTTTCTAAGAGGTCACTAAAGGCAGAAGGAAAAAGATAGTTCAGCAGATAGTGGATTTTGTGTTTTCCTTCTCTTCTCTTTCTCCAGAAAGAATGAAATAGTGGATGGGATCTGAAACCACTGGGGAGGGAATGCAAGCAGAAGAAATAATCTTTGTTTGTGAATAATACCTATTTGAGATTTTCCTATCTTCTTTTCCTTTTTATTAGGATTGCTTATCTTGTTTCTTTTCATGAAAAAAAGCAAGCTTGCTTTTAAAGAGTCACTGAAACCAATTATTTACCCTCTTAATATGCAGCTTCAATCTCAATTTAAGGTGCGTTTCAATACATGATTCATATTTCTTGCACCTTTTCAAGTTATCAAAAATAGCACATTCATCATATTGAGATACATCTTTCACACATAGAAGGTCGCAACCCCAAATTCATGTGAAACAACAATCAATACAACAATAACTTTAATCTTATTGTATTTACACAAACACCGGTAGAGCTCTATTTCTAAAAGAGGGGGTTTTAGCCATACATACCTCAAATTTGCCTCTTAATGATACTACAATGATCGAATAAACTTAATCAACTTCAATCTACAATAGAACATTCAATGAGACCATTATTAATAATAAATTGCATAACTTAAGCTATTTAGGCATATTATCAAACATCTTGTAGGTATAGATCTTTATGTCTCATAACCATAGTATTAGTTCATTCAACTATCACCATTAACCAACAATTTATTCCACCATCATTCCTAACCAATTTATGACTTCCAACAACATATGTGTGACCATCCATTCACACCCAACCAACAAATCCTATCAAATAATCACCTTTCACTCTCTACAATAATTATGTATTTATATAGGGAACTTATGACTTCCAATCACCACACAAAGAGTTCCAATAGTTAATTCATACTTATATTCCCATAATATATTTATATATGTAAGTCTAAGGGTGTAGGATTTACCTTTTTGGAAGAAATCTTGCAAACCCTCATTTGAGTTCTTGAAAGAATTTCTTGAAGATCTATGTGTTTTAAGAGTAGATTTTATCAATATTAGTGTAGGAATGATGGAGCTTCACACCAAGTTAATGGAGGTTACTTACCTTGAAGATGAGGGAGTGGAATGTCTTGAGAGGGTGAAAGAAGACCCCAATGTTCGGCCAAGCTAAATGGGTAAAAATGAACCCCGAAACGAGTATATAATATTTTGGGCACCATAGGTGGCGCTGGCGCTGATTCTAGTATCTCAAAAGTTCCCGGTGCCACGACTAGCGCCCGACGCTACCTAGGATACTGGCGACTGAAGAGACACGGAAACGAGCATAACTTTCTACATACACTTCCAAATGACGAACGGTTTGACGCGTTGGAAAGTAGACCCAAAGAGCTTTAATTTGATAGGTTGTGAATCACACAACTCCTTATATACATGTAGATATGCTCGTCCAAAATGAGGTCTTGTGCGTATTCATTTGGAATTTTAGCCTATCATGTAATTTCCAACTTGGCTTAGACTTAGGCCTCTCATTAGATCCCAAGTCACTTATAATATGACTTATACACTTATTACCATATCCAATTGATATCCATTATATCATTAATCCTCGTTTTCACAAAAAATAAAATAATTAGTCTACCTTGGCACCACGAAATCTTAAATTACTTAGCAAAATTTTCCGAGGCTTTACACTCTGAATCCCCCTCTTAGACCCCGTCATATCGAGGCATAATATTTTCAGTTTTGACTGATCTAGCGGCCTTTTGACCCTCGGTATTAGATCGTGATTGAGCCACCAGACCGGAATCATCCTCCTTTTCTTCTTCTTACTCTCTAAGGAGTTGAACTGACTCTATGGACATGGGAATCACATCCTTCTTGGACTTCCGAGCCGCTTTATTCTTAGGCTTCTTCCCCTTAGAGGTCGAAGTCCCTTTCCTCTTGCTTTCCTTTCCGAGGCCTGCGGACGTGAGCAAGTATACCTTGAAGTCTCTGAAGCAGAGCTCGTCTCACTGGTGCCTGGACTTGTAAGAGGTACATCGATCTGCACAAAAATATGTACAGAAGCGTAGCATGAATACACCATAACGGTATCCAGTAAGTGAAAAGCCTAACCTCGGTAGAGTAGTGGCAATGTCAGGTCAAGGTCCTACTGGAATAAATAAGAAACTAAGCTGTTATATATAACAGTGTAATAATGATAACAATGAAAATAAAACAATAAAGAAATATACTAAGATTAGCTACACTAAAATAAGGTAATAATGCATCACGAAAGAAAACAAGGAATGATTTGCCAAGGAAACAAAGCAACCAAAACACAAGTGAAGTAATAGAAAAGCATCACAAAAATCATTACCGAGGTACCGCCTTGTAGTATCAAATCACTAAAAATTCGCAATCTTTCTTGATATGACCACGAGAGCCTTGCATTTAGTTTTGAAATAAATTTTCCCGAAATAGCTTCCCGTATTTTAGCCCACCTTATCACCCCATGTGGCTTCAAGTAGTTCCCCAATGAGAAACACACGTATCAATTCCTCCTTATCTCACTACATGTGTTTCAACCCCAAAACCTTATACCACCACATAGATATCAATATCACAACGTATCACAAATGTTACCTCAAGTGCCCAATATCACAACTAGCAAAAAAAGCCAACAATAATGGTGTTTTCACAAATAATAGCCCATGTATCAACCACAATATTCACAAGATTCTCAACAATAACAACATAAAGTGAACAACTTAACAAGAATGATACTTCACAACTTTACAACTTTGCCTCAATGTGAATCACGACCTTCATAACTCAATACCAATTTCAACAATAAGATATTCCATTAATCACCTCAAGTAAGGAGCACAACAGTTAAATAATGAATACAGAATGAAGGAAACAATAACTTCAACTAAACATGTATATAATTAACAAGTAAGGGATGAGATAAGTAAAGCATATTTTGATAGATTAACGATGATGGATATAACATATTATGGTAACTCAATTAAAGGAATGAAAGGAAATCTATATAGCTAAAATGGTCAACTACCACATTTGGCCCATGTGCACACTCGTCACCTCACGTACACGGCTTCCACATATAATGATGAACATAAAACAACACCAATCCTAAGGAGTAAGTCTCCCACATAAATTTAGACAAGATACTTACCTCAAAACACGTAAAATCCACCAGTAAGCCTTTCGCCCGATTATCCAACTCCGAACGGCTCGAATCAATTCAAAGTAACTTCATACCATAATATAAAGTATAGGAAACTATTTCGAATAATAAAGTTAAAATCTTTAAAGACAAATAAAAAGTCAACTCAAAAAACCCACCATGGGGCCCCGTCTCGGAAGCCGACCAAAATAACAAATCCAAACATCCATTTGATAACGATCCAACCGTACAAAAATTACTCAAATACGACCTCAAATTACCTTTCGAATCCCCAAAATTTCGTCTAAGACTTTCATAATTTTCCCCAAATTTTCATTTCTAATCACTAATTAAATGATGAAAATAACAATGGATTCATGTAATATAGCCCAAAACCGAGTTAGAATCTCTTACCCCAATGATTTCCTCGAAAAATCTCGAAACATCGCTACAAACCGAGCTCTCTTGGTCCAAAAATGAAAATGATATCAAACCCTCGAACTAAGCCCTTTCTACCCAGATATTCTCACTTCTCCGAGGCCATTTGCTCACACCTACGAGCCCACTTCTGCGCGAAGAAGACCGAACCTACGATCCCTCACAAACCACCAAGATTCAACTTATATGAAAGAAAAATCCATGCCTGCGGAGGTGCACCTATGCACAGGTGTCCGCACCTACGAACCCAGACCTGGGTTGCCCATTTGCGTTTCTGCGCTTCACCTCTTGCACCGACGAGTTCGCATATGCGGCCATTCCTACCGCATGTGCGATGATACTAGAAAGGCTGGAGCTTCAACAAAAAATGACTACGTCCTATTTGGTTCCATAATCAATCCGAATCACTCTGGGGCCTTTGGGACCCTTTACGAATATCCAAAAAGTTACAAAACACATAACGAACCTAATAGTGGCCAAAAATCACACTAAACAACATCGATTCAACGAATCAATACCCAATTCAAGCTTATTGAAACTATGAACGTCCAACTTCCAAAACTAACCTCGAATCATACTAGATCAACTTCGATTGAACTCAAATTTTGCACACACGTCATAAATGAATAAATGACATGACAGACCTATTCCAGTTTTCGTAAGTGGAATGCAACCTTGATATCAATAAAGTCAACTCGTGGTCAAACTTCTCAATCTTCCAAACCTTAAACTTTCGATCTTTCACCAATTCAAGCCAAACGACCTACATATATCCAAATCAACATCTGAACATGCTCCTAAATTTAAAGTCACCATACGAAGCAATTGGAACTGCCAAACCTAATTCGGGAGTCATCTATACAAAAGTCAAACTACAATTAACTTTTTCAA
This sequence comes from Nicotiana noctiflora, assembly GCA_032618575.1. Lineage (NCBI taxonomy): Eukaryota > Viridiplantae > Streptophyta > Magnoliopsida > Solanales > Solanaceae > Nicotiana > Nicotiana noctiflora. The sequence goes on from JASVEL010003538.1 coordinate 74,523, forward strand.
CTGAAGCATCCAACTTAGGGACTATGTGTCCCATTTCACTCCGAAACTCACTCGAAACTAAAACCAAACACCCCAGGCAAGTCACATAACAACAACAACAACAACTACCCAGTATGTTCCCACAAAGTGGGGTCTGGGGAGGGTAATACGTACACAGGCCTTACCCCTACCCGAAAGGGTAGAGAGGCTGTTTCCGGCAAGCAAGTCACATAACCATAATCCAATATAGAGCAAGAAATAAATAGGGATCGAGACTAAAATACTCAAAACGACTGGCAGGGTTGTTACATTCTCTAATTGTAGGAACCAAAGTAGGTGCATAACGGGATAACTCACTGAACTTGATGGAATACTTTTACAACGTCATAGTTCTATGATGTAACTACTCAAACTCGATATGCCACGCATCCCGGAGGGTCTGGAGAACAATCTCCCTAGAAATATCTCTAAAAACTGAGGCCAAGTGGATGGTGCTTCATCGACTTGTCTACCTTACTCATAAACCTATCACCGCTGATACGCTACCCCCGACAGCTGAAATGTTGTAAAAACAACTCCTCTCACCTTCACAATAACCATGATGCAGATACTATGGTGACACTTCTCTAGAAATCCATATACATCCTCGATAGTTCCACTAAAAGTAGGTGGACTACACCTTAAACCTCTCGAGGTTTTTGCTCCTCCTCTTATGCCCATGGCCTGGCCTCAGGCTGAACCAAAATAACAGGCTGTACCGGCACCACACCCCAAACCTGACCAATGTGAGTTCGCTGCTCTGGAATACAAGCAGCAGGAGTTTGAGCTCCTCCATTGATCTGCGAAGTAGCTGGTGCAGCGGATATCAATCTCGTCTAAGCTAATGTACAAAACATGCTTATGAATTATGAATTACGCTAAAGTCTCCTAAAGTCCAGGGGTAGCAACAGGCACCTCAGGTGCCTATTCCCCAACTGGAGCTACGATGGCTCCTCAACTGTTGCTCTAACAGGTGCTCTAGCTATGGTACTTGTCCCTCATCGGCCTAAACCTCGGCCCTGGTCTCTCACGGCTCTACTAGGGGGAGCATGTGTTTGCTCAGCTGATCCGGTAGCGTGTGTTCTAACCATCTTGAGAGAACAGAGATACGACGGCTCAAACTTTGAAATAAACCAATCCGCATGATAGGAATGAAAGAAGTGGAGTTTTTCTAATAGTTTTGTAGCATCTTGAAGACCAATACTGATTTCTTAATACTGATCCACAAGATTCTATTAAACTTGCGCGTGACTCGTAGAATCTATGAACCTAGAGCTCTAATATCAACTTGTTACAACCCTAAACTCCCTCGGCTAGATGTCCGTATGGCACCTGACCTCTGAGACTAGGTAAGGTGATTATTATAATAACTACGTCAATTATTAACAATGATAACTTAAACAAATTTTGTAAAATGAATACTGATACAAGAGTGAAATGACCATACATGACGATAATTATCCTAAGACTGGTAATGCTGAGTCATGAACTCTAGCTGAATACATGGAATAATCTCAAGTATCGAAATACAATACTTTTCAAACGATAAATTATAGTACAATGTAAGGAAAAGACTCCAAGGGAATGTGATGTCCAAGAAGCTCTACCTTGAATCCTCGCGATCGACAAGCTAACTCTGATCGCATCCGATATCTGAAATACCTGGGTCTGCACAAGAATGTGCAGAAGTGTAGTATGAGTACATCACGGTCGGTACCTAGTAAGTATCAAGACTAACCTCGGTGTAGTCGTGACGAGGTACAAGTGAAGACACTCACTAGACAAAATAAACTGTGTAACATAGAGGTATAAATCTAATAATGGAAAGCAAAAATCAGTAAATAAAAACAACATCAACATGTGATATAGACAGTAAAGCAATAAGAACACAATGAAGTATCATTGAAACTAATTAAAAATGCAAAGTAATCAAGCCGTTCTACACAAGTATCACAACGAAATCGCTCTGTGATACTTCATCTCATAGTCATACGTCATGTGTCTCAACACACCATAATATACTCACGGAACCTTGTGCCCACATCTCAAATCACAATCACATGGTCAACTCATGTGCCAATATCTCAATCCGCCTAACATGATCACAAGCTCACATTTACAATCCGTCCGACATGGTCATAGGCTCGTAATCACAATTCGCCTAGCGAGGTCATATGTCCACAATCACAATCCGTATGGCACGGTCATAAGCTCACAATCACAATCCATCCGGCTTGGTCACAAGCTCAATAGCAACATAGAAATGGATAATACAAGAACACATGAGTATGATCAATAAATGTCAAATTTTATGCTAATGAGCTAGTACAAGTGGCATGCTACGGTGTATGTTGTGTGAGTGTACTATTGTATCCCAAGTCAATAAGTAATAGCAAGGATATTGAGTAGCTCATCGAAGCAACAAAACAAGTCACGTATGGGTATGACATACACAAGGAAAAATATAAATATACCATCACATGAAAATCACCAATACAACGTCCCCAGGCCATCACACATGATCCCTGACACTGCCACCCTTATCTCTCCAATAGCCACCGTATCACTCCACCCTGATAATATCATTATCCACCATTATCTCTACCATAGCCACCCATATCACTCTCTATAATATCCACCTTTATCGCTTCATCCGGATAATAACACAATAGCCACTTTTATCACTCTATACATTCAACAACACTGAGATTCCACCTTTATGCCCTGCATAACAACAACGGTGAAATTTCATCCATATACTCTGCACAACAGTAACCAAACCACACAATAATTAACAAATGCTAACATCACAACAACATGACATATTAACTAGTAACGCAAGTGCCCATAGACCACAACCTGTTCAAAGATCCAACAATAACAAGATTTTCATTAAAAATAGCCCACGACTCAAACACAATTATAAATCTCAATATCTAAATAATGAACGAGAAGTAACTCACAAGAAACAACACCCTTTTAAACACTATTTCAATCAAATAGTCTTATTCTATTCTTACTTTATTATTTTAGTTTAGTCTTATTTTTTTTCTCTCACTTGTTTACATTATTATTCATATATTTTATTTATTTATTTATTTATTTATTTTTGCATTTATAGTCATTTTATTTTGTCATTTATATTCATTTTTATTTTATAGTCTTATTTTATTCTTATATACATTATCCAATTCTTCCTCTCCCCCTCCAACCCCTTCCCCAGGCCACGCAAGCCCCATTCCCCGCCTCTCATTTTTGTGTGTGGTTGTTGCGTTGTGATTTTCAGGTACTAATCGCGGCGGACGAGGCTAGATTGCGGCATTTGGAAGTGAAGAGCAAAGCAACACCGGCGACATTTGGAAGTGAAGAGCAAAGCAACACCGGATGGGACGTGCAAGCGCTGATAGTGGTTGGGCGCACCAAAGCTCACTTTCAGGTTTTTCCATCGGGAGTTGGTACCTCCCGCTCTCCTGTTTACTTTGTACACTTTTTTGTATTTTACCTAGCATCCTGTGTGGTTTATTCTGTGGCTATCAAGTTAGTACCTTTTTCGTATTCTACTAAAGTTCGTCTGTTCATCTCTTATAGTGGCTATTGTGGGGAATGGTAGTGTAAGGTCATGTCCTCGAGGGAGGGGTGGTAGTGAGGGTAAGTAGGGGGCATGGAGTTGTTCTGTGGGTGGGACGGGAGGCAAGGGTGGAAAGGGGTTAGCGGGAGCTCATAGATTAAGGATTGGGTCGTGGAACATTGGCACACTGACGGGCAAGTCCATTGAGTTGGTGAAGATTCTTTAGAAGAGGAGGGTTAGCATAGCTTGTGTGTAGGAGTCTAGGTGGGTAGGGTCGAGGGTGTAGACGGGTTTAAGTTGTGGTACTCTGGGATCATGAGGGGTAAGAATGGAGTGATAATCTTGGTGGATAGGGATCTTAGGGAGTCCGTGGTTGAGGTTAGGCGAGTGAATGATTGGTTAATGTCTATTAAGTTAGTTATTGGTGAATGCGTCCTTAATGTCATAAGCGCTTATGCGCCGCAAGCAGACCTTGATGAGGAGGTTAAGAGGCGCTTTTGGGAGGGCTTGGATGCATTGTTGAGTAGTATTCCCCACTCAGAGAAGTAAGTTATTGGAGGGGACTTTAATGGTCATATTGGGGCTGTGGTCGGTGGTTATAGCGAGGTGTATGGTGGCTTTGGTTTTGGGGTTAGGAACGGAGGAGGCACTTCACTGCTTGATTTTGCCAGGGCTTTCAACCTTTTGATTGCGAACTCGTCATTTCCAAAGAGGGAAGAGCATTTGGTTACGTTCAAAAGTTCGGCGGCGAGGACTCAGATTGATTACCTCCTCCTCAGAAGGAGCGATAGAAGGTTGTGCAAGGACTGCAAGGTTATTTCGGGAGAGTCCCTCTCTACTCCACATAGGCTCCTATTGATGGATATCGGTCTCTGGGTGAAGAGGAAGAGGAGTGGTGCTCGGGGCCGACCACAGATTAGATGGGGAGATTTGACCAATGAGAAAGCCCAGGAGTTGGAAATGAGGTTGGTTGATGGTGGAGATTGGAGAAGTGCTGGGGATGCGGACGCAATGTTGTCAGAGATGGAGAACTTGATTAGGGAGGCAGCGCGAGTAGTGCTTGGGGAGCAAAAAGCTATTCAGGCAGACATCAGGGCGACTGGTGGTGGAACGATGTAGTCCAAGAAAAAGTGGAGGCAAAGAAGGCGACATTTTCTAAGCTGGCAGGGAGTACGAGCAAGAAAGAGAGGAGTCTAAACAGGGAGAGCTACAAGGTGGCAAGGAGGGAATGGCGGTCACGAAAGCTAAAAATGCGGTGTTCGGTCGTATGTACGAGGAATTAGGGGAGAAAGGTGGGGGAAATAAGTTATTCCGTTTGGCTAAAGTGAGAGAGAGGAAGGATTAGTACCTAGACCAAGTTAGGTGCATTAAAGACGAGGAAGGCAGAGTTCTGATGGGGGAGTCTCAAGTCAAGCAGAGGTGGCAGTCGTACTTTTGAGACCTTCTCAATGAGGAGGGGGACCAAAGCATAGAACTAGGGGAGCTGGGGCATTCGGAGCGTCATAGAGACCTTGGGTACTGCAGGTGCATTAGGGTAGATGAGGTCGTGGGGGCTTTGCATAGGATGAGTAGGGGTCGAGCGATCGGGCCAGACGAGATCCCGGTGGAGTTCTAGAAAGGCGTGGGTAGGACAGGTGTGGAGTGGTTGACTAGATTGTTCAATGTGATCTTCAGGTCTAAGAGGATGCCGGAGGAGTGGAGGTGGAGTACAATCGTGCCCCTGTATAAGAACAAAGGGGATATCCAGTGCTGTAACAACTATAGGGGCATCAAATTACTAAGTCACACCATGAAAGTCTGGGAGCGGGTGGTTGAGGCGAGGGTGAAGGGGATAACGTCCACATCTGTGAACCAGTTCGGTTTCATGCCGGACCGCTCCACTACAGAAGCTATCCACCTTGTCAGGAGATTGGTGGAATAGTTCAGGGATAAGAAGAATGACCTGCATATGGTGTTTATTGACTTGGAGAAGGCGTATGACAAGGTCCCAAGGGAGGTATTATGGAGGTGACTGGAGGCGAGGAGCATGCCAGAAGCCTATATCAGAACAATCAAGGACATGTACGATGGAGCGAAGTCTAGGGTTAGGACGGTGGGTGGAGACTCAGACCACTTCCCGGTGGATATGGGGCTTCATCAAGGATCAACCCTTAGCCCTTTCTATTTGCCTTGGTGATGGATGCACTGACACGCCATATTCAAGGGGATGTGCCTTGGTGTATGCTATTTGCTGATGACATAGTCCTGATAGACGAGACGAGGGTCGGCATTGACGAAAGGTTGGAGGTCTGGAGACAGACCCTCTAGTCTAAGGGTTTCAAACTGAGCAGGTCTAAGACAGAATACCTGGAGTGCAAGTTTAGCGCCGAGTCGAGCGAAGTAGGCAAGGATGTGAAACTTGGAGCCCAGGTCATCCCCAAGAGGGACAGTTTCAAATATCTTGGGTGGATGATCCAGACAGACGGAGAGATCGACGTGGATGTCATCCACCGTATAGGGGCAGGATGGTCGAAATAGAGGCTTGCATCAGGAGTCTTGTGTGACAAGAAAATGCCACCAAAACTCAAGGGGAAGTTTTATAGAGTTGTGGTGAGAAGCCCTGATGCTCCGGTGAGGAGTTGTGAGCGGCTGGCGGTGGGTGGAAAGGGGCGAGGCAGTGGTAGGCCTAAGACGTACTGGGGTGAGGTGATTAGGCAGGATATGGCAATAATGCAGATTTCCGAGGACATGACCCTTGATAGGAAAGTCCGGAGGTCTAGAATTAGGGTTGTAGGATAGGGGCTTCTAGAGCTTTTCGTACTTCTTTCCTGAGGCTAGATGTGGTTTGGTAGGACCCTCCATAGATGTCTTGTGTTTTGTATCGTGCTCCCTATGGTAGTTACTGTTAGGTGTTATTGCGTGCCTTTTAATTTACAATTTTATGTGTAGTTATCTGTTTATGCATTTTCTGCTGGAGTCACTAATGCTCTTTTGTTTTTTCTTTTCTTTTTCTCTTCTTTCTCTTCTCTTTCACTTGAGCCGATGGTCGATTGGAAACAGCCTCTCTACCCTTCCGGATAGGGGTAAGGCTTGTGTACGTATTACCCCCCAAATACACTGGATAGTTGTTGTTGTTGTTTCAGTTTATAAAACTAAAAGTAGTATGAAGAAAGCAAACAAACAATTTCAGTTTGCAAAAAGCAAACGAAAATAATAGTTAATATTTTAAAGAAAATTAGTGAAAAAAAAAATGGGAGCAAGCAAATCGTTAATCTTGAGAAGATTGGGAAAAGAAAAAAAGAAATGAAAAAAGTAGATACTGCAATTTTGGGAGGAAGAGGACGGCATCAATTTCAAGTTGTGTATTGTCGGGTAATTTCGAGATTAAGAAAAATTATAAGGGATAAGAATATAATATTCTTGTTCAAAGCAACATGACATTTAAGTCAATTTAGTAAAAGTTAGATTTACCCAACTTATTGGTTTTGTTTTAAAGCAAATTTTAGCTTTTTTTAACCTATTTATTTAGTTGACAAACACTTACGAGAAGTTAAAAATAACTTAAAAGCTCGCTTGACAGGCTTTCCAAACAGTCTACAATTTCTGTTCTCAACACTGTCCATTCAAAAATCTGTCCCAAACACATCGCCCAGCAGGATGGCTCCTAAAACCCATAGTTACAAGAAAAGAAAAACATACAGATTGATTATTATATTATTTCATACTCAGCAAATCAGATTGAAAAATCTCCATGACAGCAGTATCTATTGTATAATCCATTACCACCTAACCACGATTCAGTTGTTTGTGATTTGGATAAAGGTTCGATCCTGCGATTAGAAGTAGAGGTCGCAAGCGAAGCGAGGTGAGGGAGATGCAGTTTCTTTTAGTGTGGATTAAGTTAAATAGTTTTTTAGAAATGAGCACAAATTAATTAAATGATAATGTGCAAATAAAAGACGGGTTGAAATTTCTAGCCTGAGGGATCCAATTCACCTATATAATATATTAATTAATATTTTCCTCCCCCAAAAATTCAATAATAAAAACCTGTCAGTTTCCTTCGCACGGACGAACACGCACACAGAGTGCGAGTCTTTTCAGCTCAAAGAATCGCTATTTTCATGGCGGCAATGATCAACTTCCTCCCACTACTGTTTATTTCCCTCTTATTCTTCTTCATCTTGAAACTCGTTTACGAACTCATATGGATCCCTTTAAAAGTTCAAGAGCACTTCAGGAAACAAGGTATAAATGGACCAGCTTACAGCCCAATCTTCAACAACACAGCAAAGATCAGACGAGTAATGATAGCAGAAGCTGAATCAAAGTCCAGTTCCTTTACCCATCACCACGACGTAGTTTCTCGTGTAATGCCGCACTACTATAACTGGTCAACGGTTTATGGTAAGAATTTCCTTTACTGGTTTGGTCCTAAACCTAGGTTGGCAATTGCTGATCCAAATCTCATCAAGGAGATTTTGGTCAATAGCAGTGGTTCGTATGAGAAAGTGAAATATAACCCTTTGTCGAAGATGTTGTTTGGAGATGGGCTTGTTGGGTTGGAGGGTGAGAAATGGGCTATTCACAGGAGGATCACCAATCAGGCCTTTAACTTGGAGAGAGTCAAGGTACTCAACCTTTAACCATTCTTCGCTTAATCCACTTCGATCATTTCTTTTCCTTTCTACTCCCTTCGTTCCAATTTAGGTGATACTGTTTGATTGAGCACGTTATTTTAAAAAAAAAATAAAACTTTTGTAATTTGTGGTCCTAAACAAGTTCAAATGGGCCCAGTATTTGTGTGGTTATAAAAGCTTCTTATTAATGAAGGATATAGTTGTAACTTTAAGCTAAATTGTTAACAAATTTAGAAACGATTCATTCTTTTTGGAACAGACCAAAAAGGAAATAGGTAAACTGGAACAGAGTGACTATTTCCGATTTAGCTTATATGCAGTCGTGTAAAAACCTTTTGCACTATCATTGTATTTTAACTAGAGGTGTAGTTAGGATTTGAAACTTATAGGTTGCGGGTTTCTAGTCCTTTTAAGTTAGGTGTTCTTAATTAAGTAATTTGTATATATTCAATAGATAAATACATGGATTGGATCAAAGAGACCAGGTTCAACCCAACATGTACACGATGGGCTAGCTCTGCCACCGATTTTAACTTGTTATAGCCGGTATAAGTTTTTTTTTCTAGTTATGTTTTAGGTGACCTAATAGTATTTATGTAATTTTATATGACAAAATTTGATTAGATATGGAGCATAAGATGTTAGTTTGACTTATACTTACTTACAATGGAAAAAAAAATTAAATAATGATTGAGAAAATATAACATCAAATATAGTTAAAAATGTCAATAGTTACATGAATTTGAATTTTTACAAGCTATAAAAGTTGCATACAAATAAATGGTAGTTTTAAATATTTTTGAACATTCTGAAATGGTACAATATCATATAAATTGGAGTGGATGCTGTACATTATATATGTACATAAGAAAATAAAAATCAATGTGGCTATATAGTTCGAGCAAAAAGTAGTTGGTTTAGTTGAACTTGATTTAAAGGGCTAGATATGTATTAAAGTTTTGCCTTTTAATCCTCCATGCATTCACTTTGTACTAATCTAATTACATCATGGTTACTCCCCTCCAGCACCACCTGCAAGCTTCCGTCGAAATAAATATATATATATATATACATGTGCAAAATCTGATAAATATTTCACTTGCCACCCGGAGTAACAAATGATGTCACGGTGCCAGTGGCAAGAGGCAGAAAGTTCCTCTTCGATGGCACCAGGAACCTTCAAATACTTGATCCGCCTTTGCTCCCCTACCGGACCTCCGCTATGCTGTTAATCATGCCTGCCAGTTTATGGCCAATCCCATCACTGTTCATGATCAGTCTTCAATTTCTATCTCTACTCAACCCATCAATCAACATATCTAGCCCGTCTCTGGAAGGGGTCCGGGTTTCGATAATTGTGATTGTGGTGTATACAGTGAAAAATGAAGTGCAGTGCGTTGTGTAAGTCTTGTGGCGAAATGATACTCCTGAAGGTCCAGGACGTGTTCTAAACTTTGGTTTAGTAGAACTCTGTCATGCTATGACAATTTTATGTATGCTCTAGCTGATTGACCGTTCGCCGTGTGTCCATTTTTACAGGGTTGGATTTCTGAAATGGTTGATAGCATAACAAAGTTTTTGGAGAAATGGGAAGAGGTAAGAAATGCAAGAGACCAGTTTGAGACGGACGTACACAAAGAATTGCACAACCTTTCAGCAGACATCATTTCTAGGACGGCTTTTGGAAGCAGTTTTGAGGAGGGCAAGCGCATTTTTGAATTACAAGACAAGCAAGTGAGTCTTGTTTTGGAGGCCATACGAAGTGTCTATATTCCTGGATTCAGGTGCATTTCGTTATCGGATGGTCTAATGCATCTCGCCCTTCCAATTATTTTGTTGAATACCAAACTTCTATGTATCCTTTTCTTTTATGTTACAATCCTCAAGCACTTTTTCCTTGCATGAATCGTACCAGGGAAAAGTTAGGAGCAGTCAGCAAATGCATCTCATTCTTTACTATTCATTCCTTTTCTCCCTTCTTGCAATTTCTATCCTAAAGATAACTACCATGTAAAAGCCAGAGGGAAAAAACAAGCGACAAGATAAGATATACTTATAGTAGAATAGTTCATTGCATCTTTGAATACCAGTGGAGTGATTGTTTTTTCTATTCAAAAAGGTCCACTATAACCTTTTCAGAAGAGCTGCATTTTGAATGAACCTTAGACACATGCAGTTGTCTTATGCAAAGCGATGTTTACCACTATATTACTAGGCATTTAGAGATTGCAGCATTTCCAGAAAGAACTATTAGAAAGCTCTAATCGGCACATGAGATCAAACTAAACATTCATGTCTAAGCCAACTCACTCTCTTTGTTGAGTTGAAATGGTGGAGTCCTGTTGCTCCTTTCTTCAAAAATTATGGCTTCATCATCCTGGAGCAGTTTACTCGCTTCATTAATTTAAGTGTAAATCATGCGATTTTTATCTCCTTGATATCTAATGATGAAAATGGATATAGATTTTTACCCACCAAGAAGAACAGAATGAGGAATAGACTGGATAAGGAAACTCGAGATGCAATAAGGATGTTGATAAACAATCGCAGCAGAACAGCAAACAACTCAAAAGACCTGCTTTCTTTGTTGATGTATCCTCTTAAGAATCAGGACGACAAAGAGGAGACACTGGATATAGAGGAGGTTATAGACGAATGCAAGACATTCTACTTTGCAGGAAAGGAAACAACTGCTAATCTTCTGACATGGGCTTTTCTCCTGTTGGCGTTGCATCAAGATTGGCAAAGCAAGGCACGGGAAGAAATCGTCCGTGCCTGCAAAAATGGGATCCCTACTGCAGAGAATATAGCTGATCTCAAGATTGTAAGTTCAGCTGTTATTGCTGTTCCTATTTTGTGTGGCAGCTCTTGTTAACAGTCTCATAAGCCTTGTATTGTACTTATCATTTGTCTTATCGCCCTCAAGTATGATATAAAGGACTAACATAAGTCGTTATAGTGATGAACAACCTCATTATGCATTCATGGGACTTTACCATTTGGAAAGATGGTGCATAGCTCCTTGTTTTTTCCTTTGCAATAAGATGATGAGGTGCATTTTATGTCTTATTGGCAGGTGAGCATGATATTAAATGAAACACTTCGACTTTATCCACCGGCAGTGATGTTGATGAGGCAAACATACAAGAAAGTAAAGTTAGGAAACCTTGACATTCCAGCAAATACACAGTTCTTTTTGGCCATGACTGCTGTCCATCATGACAAGGAGATATGGGGAGATGATGCCCATGAATTCAATCCATTGAGATTTTCTGAGCCACGGAAACATTTAGCATCATTTTTTCCATTTGGATTAGGCCCCAGAATCTGTGTGGGCCAAAACTTAGCACTTGTTGAAGCTAAAGTCGTCCTGGCTATGATCATTCGGCAATACTCTTTCTGCATCTCCCCATCATATATTCATGCCCCAATGCAGGGTATGACATTACAGCCTCAGTATGGCGCTCAAATGCTCTTTAGCAAGATTTCTTATTGAGTAGTTGCTGGAGAAATGCGGTCTTGCGTGGAACAAATTCCAGAAATAAGTGCTTGCTAAAGAGTAATTATTGCCGACTCTTTTTTTCTGTTGTGCATGAGAGCACTATAAACTCACAGGACAGGACATCATGACAAAAAAGAAAAAGAGTGTATATTTTTCGTTTACTGGATGTATATATTTCTTATACACCATTGACTCATATAGTCAGTATCTGCACTTTGTAAATTAGCAGTACGTTTTTCACGATATGACAGAAATAAGATGCTTGCACTGAAATCATTTGAATTACTATCATTTCTTCTACATTCGTGCACTCATGCTATGAGTCATTTTTTAAATTGCATGATGGAGCAAAAAGGGAACTAGATCAAACAATCCAAAAAACATGAAAGAAAAATAAGTCTCGAGAATGGAAGTCATGGTAGTTGAAGCATGATCCAGAAGGTAAAGAGGCTCTGCATATTTTCTGGGCAGATAAAATATTTTTACAAAGTTCAGAATTAATACTCCGAACTTTCAAGTGCACGGGGCAGTAGCTACTAGCTAGTGAATATATAATCATTATAAAAAAGTATTATGCTTATATAGTTTCACAATAGTTTTTTGGACAAGCAAATTAATGTTCGGTGGTAGCCAGCTTGGTCGTTTATCTCTCTTTTAGAAGGTAAAATTTAGGTTGTTTACCCGTAAAACAGTACAATTGAATTTGTATAGTGGTTTATAGACGCGTGAATTAATTTAATCCAAGAATATAAAATAACGAAAAATAAAAATAAATTAATTAAATAAATTTTTTTTGAAAAAAAATACAAGTCTGATTGTGAAATGAGCTTCTCCGAAATAAAGAGTAAGAACAATATATTGAGTAGAAGGATAGAATGTTGTTAATAGAATAAGAGTAGGTTTACCTTATTGCCTATAGATTTTTTTGCGTTCTACTATGAATACAAATTCTTCTATTTATAGCTCAATTCACGGAGATAAGATCCCCAAATTAAGTGCTTCTTTAATATGAATAAAACTCCTTGATGACTGCATAATAGTTAGATATAAATGCAAAGATTCTTTGTAACGACTGCCCATTGAATGTTGTCTTTTCCAACCGGTATCTTCCTTTTAGTCTTTCGTCCCCGATTCCAGTATCTTTGAAACTCATTCAACACGGTCACATATTCGTACCTCGTGCAAGCTATTAACTAGTGAATATATAATCATTAGAAAAAAGTATTATGCGTATATAGTTTCACAATAGTTTTTTGGACAAGCAAATTAATGTTCGGTAGCAGCCAGCTTGGTCGTTTATCTCTCTTTTAGAAGGTAAAATTTAGGCTGTTTACCCATAAAATGGTACAATTGAATTTGTATCGTGGTTTATGGACGCGTGAATTAATTTAATCCAAGAATATAAAATAACAAAAAATAGAAATAAATTAATTAAATATTTTTTTTTAAAAAAATACAAGCTTGATTGAGAAACGAGCTTCTCCGGAAGAAAGAGTAAGAACAATGTATTGAGTAGAAGGATAGAATGTTGTTAATAGAATAAGAGTAGGTTTACCCTATTGCCTATAGATTTTTTTTGCGTTCTAGCATGAATACAAATTCTTCTATTTATTCAGGGAGACAAGATCCCCAAATTAATCTCTTCTTTAATATGAATAAAACTTCTTGATGACTGCATAATGGTTAGGTATAAATGCAAAGATTCTTTGTAACGACTGCCCATTGAATGTTGTCTTTTCCAACGGATATCTTCCTTTCAGTCTTTCGTCCCCGATTCCAATATCTTTGAAACTCATTCAACACCGGTCACATATTCGTACCCCGTGCCAGCTATTTGCCGACTCATATTTTCTTTGTCTTCACTGCCATAATTTGCTGATTCATGTTCGTACCATGTGCTAGCACAATATGTGTGTGCTATATTCCTATGCTTTTTGGAAGATCCAACTGGCTATGAGATTATATGCCCTCTTGAGACGTCTGCCGGTAACTACACAATTCCGGGTTGAATTGGCAAAAGTTGGGAGTTGGAAGTTGAAGGTTGAGAGGTTTTGACCGAGAGTGGACTTTGTTGATACCAGGCTTAGATTTTTGTTTTGGGAGTTGGAATAGGTCCGTTATGTTATTATGACTTGTGTGCACTATTTGAGGTCAATCGGACTTGGCTTGATATGATTCAACATTGGTTTTAGAAGTTAGAAGTTCATTAGTTTCGTTAGACTTGAATTGGGATTTGATTCATGATTTTGATGTTGTTTGGTGCGATTTGAGGTTCGATTAAGTTTGTGTTGTGCTTTAGGACTTGTTGGTATGTTAGATTGAGGTCCTAGGGGCCTCGGGCGAAGTTTGGATGGCTAACGGATCGATATTGGACACAGAGTATTGCTAAAGATATTTGGATTGCTAGTGTAATTGCACCTGCGGCGGGCTTGGCCGCAGGTGCAATGCCATAGGTGCGGCTGGAGGAACGCAAAAACGGAATTTGGGTGGCTATGGGAGCTTTGCAGGTGTGACGAATAATGTCTGCAGATGCAGAGAAGTGTGGCATGGGTTGCACTGTAAATATAGAAGGACTTCCGCAGGAGCAGACGCGCAGATTCGCGAGGATAACTACAGAAGCGGGATTTTGGTTGCAGAAGCGGCAGGTCGGAGTTTAAGTGGTCTTCGCAGAAGCAAGGATTTTTCCGTCTAAGTACGCAGAAGGCCTGAAGACTTGACAAATTGATGACTGATATGGGCTTGAGCGCCTGATTGTAAGTATTATTGTGGATCGGATTGCACGCCGTAACAGACCTTAATTATTGGCTTATTTGTTATTGTGGATTGGGATGAAGGCCGCAATATCCCTTATTAGCGTATTTATTATTGTGGATTGAGCTGCGCACCGCAGCATGCCTTATAGGCTTTGTATTTAGTGCTTGGTTATGATCCACCCCTCCGAAGTCTGACACACCAGTAGTGAGCGCATATATATATATATATATATATATATATATATATATATATAAGTGACATTGATGCCAGACATCCATACAATGCTAAGTGATTGTGTGTGTGATGAGTGTGTATTTAAGATTGACAAATTAAGTACTCTGAGAGTATGAGTACCCGAGAATATTATTGTGATACCTTACTTTTGATATGTATATGTGACATGTTAGCATAAAGATGTTCCATTCCTCATGCTAGCTATACTTGACTTGCTCTTATCAGTGTTGGTTGTTAACAGTGAACTTGAAAGCATGATAAATTTCTGTACCATGAATGAGCTGTATATGGAAGTTTTTCTGAGTTACTCACATTCATTGTCATTATCTTACATGTGTAGCCATTATATTAGTTCTGATTGTATCCTTTTGAGCTCTTCATTGAGCTCTTCACTACGTTTAGCCCAAGGTTAGTCGTGTTACTTATTGAGTATATTGAGTTGGTTGTACACATACTATACTTTGCACTTCGTGTGCAGATCCAAGCATATCTGGACGATGATTTCTAGATCGTTGCTAGTACTTGCTTGGATACTTCAAGGTCGCTGCTATGACGTCTGTAGACCTCGATTCTTTTTCCTTTTATTTTCTTCAGTACTGTTCTATTATTCAGACAGTTGTACTATAATTTGATTTATATTGATACTTAGTAGTGCTCATGTACTCGTTAACATCAGGGTTTGTGATGGTTGTAGTAGAGTTTAAGTTATTTATATCAGATATTTATGAGATTTTCCATTATTGAGTTTATTGAAACATGTTTTGTTCAAATGTTTAGCTGTTACGTGATTGTCGGCTGCCTAGCAAGTGTGTTAAGCGTCGTCACGCTGGAATTTTTGGGTTGTGAAAAAATTGGACACAAATTCATCCATGCAGGGGTCTACAATTTCAGTCTCTTACATGAACTACCCTAACAAATTTCAAGTACAAACTTGAAATAACAAAAGAACTAAAAAGTGGCTTGGTGTCCTACTTTGTGAGCGCTTCCCGTTTGCAGCATCAGCAACAACATTCAACTGCATATTCCTATATGCAGCGATCATAGTATATGTTGTCTTTACCTCCTCCTTCCATTGTCGACCTAACATCGTACTCGAAATCCCTTGGTGTGTCTCTCAGTTGCTCAGCTGCTTCATGATTTAGAGGATCATCTGGATTTGGTTCCTGCAGAATTGTTGCAACTTGTAGTTACACACAAAAGTAATATCTTTACATCAGAAATTTTGTCAAAATACCGTGAACAAATGATATAAGCCATAGATTATTGCGTTGATATTAAGCACAGGTTTCCAGTCCTCTCGAAGAATGTTCAGACACACATTTCCTTCCACGTCAATATTCGGGTGGTAGACCTGCAAAAACAAAATTAATCACCAGTGATAATCATAATCAATACATATAGTAAGAGTCTCAGACACAATTATAGAGATGATTAAATTATGTAAACCATTACTCACCTTGATCTTGCACTTAACCTTTGGAGCGTCATGAGGATAGAGCGGAGGAATTTGGAAAGAGAATGGAAATGTCCCACCCCTAAATACAGAACAAAAAAAAGGGAAATAATGTACCAATTTACCAAATGAACCAAAGCAGCAAGGGATGAATTGATAGTAAAATTTACTTTTGCCGAGAATCTGAGGAGAGCAGTTGTACAGAAATTACTTACATATAATATCCTTCATCAGGGATAATGGAGACTTCAAAGTACATAAGGTCATCTTTTCCGTTAGGAAATTCTATGGTACATGTTGGGGGTAGATTTAGCTCACTAATATCTGCAACAAAATATATACAAAATATTGTAATCATATCTCAATTCATTGGTTTGGAAACAGCAGAAGTTATATAAAATAATTAGTTTTGAAAAAGAAAAATAGAGTACATGCAAAGAAGTGCAACATATGACTAGGTAAGTGGGAATCGATCCTTGTTTCTTTTAGGTAAATAACTCAATATTCAATTAAGTATACCATTCGTTCTTTTTGAAGCATATGTGCCAACGGAATATATTAGACAAAATCCAATATATATATATATATATATATATATATATATATATATATATATATATATATATATATATATATATATATATATATATATATATATATATATATATATATTTATATTTATATGACACCTAGTTTCGCAAAAAGATCATAAATTCATATGTCTCATAATCTATCCTATAAATCTGCCCGGGGCTACTAATGTCGTTGTTTTAGTACTAGTACGACTACGTTTGCACCCAATGGGAACTACGATGTACTCTATTTTGCATGCCTAGTAATGTATAAATCTCATATTCCACCAAAAAAAAAAAAAAAAAAAAGAAGAAGAGGAACTTATGACGTCATGACATTCGCAATTCATATAGTATAAATAATATGGTGAAAATAGTATGGGCTAGTTAGTTTTAGACTAGTAATTGAAAAATAGTCAACGTTTGCAAAATTATTGAAAAATAGTCACTATTTTGCTCCAAGTCGGAAAGTTCCAGCATAACATATTGGAGATTAGTGCAACTGTTTATGAACTTTCAGCATATTATGATGAAACTCCAGCACATGAAAAGTTTCAGCATAATATACTGAAGATTGCTACACCTATGTATGAACTTCAAGCATATTATGATGGAACCCTAATATACGAAAAATTCCACTATAGTATACTAGAGACTGAAGCATCGGTGTAACAACGTCCAGCATATTATGCTGGAACTCCAATACACGTAAAGTTATATTATAATATACCAGAGACCGGAGCACTTATATATGAACTTTCAACATATCACGCTGAAACTATACACTCGATCAAGAAAGGTAAACTCACAAGTCACTACTGAAACTATACACACCTCTTTGAAGACGTAAATGTGTTGCAGTTTGCTCCTTAACTGGCGGTTTATCTGCATTTGCAGCAGCTTCCTTCTGCTTTTCCTTTGCTTTAATCAAATTAATCATGCTCCCTAAAACATATTTATAATACCACATATTAGAACTACTTGAGAAAGGAAGAAATTGTTTTGCATTTCTGGAGTAATGTTGAAATAAGGGCAATTACTATTTCTTTTAAGAAGTTCTTACGTGCATGTACAAGATTCGTAAAATAAAGCTTTAAATTAGATATTTTAAGCTCCAAATAAAAGTAATCTATATTCTGGTACGTAGTGGTCATCAACACAGAGAAATATACAAATTGATCCTAGCCTCTAGAACAATCTCACAAAGGTGATGGCATATATTTGTTTGAGTTAATTCGGACATAGTTCTCCTAATTTTGTTATTTACTTGTCGAGAATCTGCATAAAATATTAGAGATCATAACTTTTTAAAGGTCAAAAAACTAAAAGTGATATTTCACTATTAATGATGTTCATTTAATTGATCTAACTAATTAATAGCCGACTGATCAAACCTATCCTTAGGTCGATCTAGTAATTGATTTTCTCATTTTCAAGTACTGAACATAAATCCGCGTTCTATTATGTATAACGAATACTACTGTAAGAAAGAATAATAGCTAAACTTACCTCTATGATTGTTTTTAATTTAACATCTGTTTGATCAGTATTCAATCTCACTAAGCGTAAATGAGAAGATCAAAAACATGTAACCAATATTAACATCTAACACTACACCAAGTATAACAACAACCTACGAGAATTAAAACTTACTTAGGAGAATCAGAAGAACAAATAGTCGTGGAAGTTAATTACAAATAAGCCCGAAAGAGTATAATTCCTTCTTTTTTTTTTCAAGGAATTATTTTATTCTGTCCTAAGTATTATTTTTGAATTTTGTTTTCAAAGGGACAAATCAAAAGATTCAGAAACAACCATCACAATTCACAAGTTACGACCGAGACGGCGATTTCCACGGTCAACGGGGACAGGATAAAGTGCAAGTTTGCAACAAATCCCCTAAACTCCAGGTGGTAAATTAAATTATTATTTTGGGTATTTCAATTCTTTGTCTTTTTCGTTTTTCATTCTTAATTTCTTTTACTATTTGTCAATTGATTATATTTACATAAGTACTACGTATACCAATTGAACGCAAAAATAAAGAACGTCAGAAAGAGAATTGAAAGAAATATATAACAGGCCTTTTTTTCTTTGGTCTCTGTTCTTTTGCTTCTCTCTAACTTCTTATTTATTGTACATTGGTAATTTGAAAAGGAGAGCAAATAATGAAGCAGGTAAAATTTTGCAACGCGCATAGATTTTCTGTTTTAATTTTATTGACATATACAAACAAAATATTTCATCATAAGATTAGTTTTAAAAACTGTTTTACACGTACCTATCTATAATAAGTATGAATTGCTATATTGAAAAGAAAGTGCTCCATTCGTTTTATTTTAAATGATATACTTTTCTTATTAGTGTGTTACTAAAAAGAATGTCATATTTTTATATTTGGAAATAATTTAATTTTACCCACTTTACTCTTATGATGATACGAAAAATAAAAGAAGAAGAAGAAGAAGAGTATTACAGAGAAAAGTAGAAAGAGAATACTTATTGATTTGGAATGAATTACAATGGAATATATATAACCTCTATTTATAGAGAAAAAGTGACTTAGTCACCAAGTAACAAACCCTAAAATCTCTCTAAAATATAAACATTCACCATAAGATAATGTGCCTCGTTAAAAACTTTAACTAACATAAAATCCAGTAGGAAAAAAATTCTTGTGAAGGAAAAAGAGTACACATATCTAACAATACGTCTTTTGGTTGCCTTGTTCAAAACCTTGCGAGGAAAACCTATTGGGACAAAACCTTATAAGGAAAAAAGAGTACAATGTGTATTAACTCCCTAGGATGAGAGTATCAATTCACACCTTGAACCTTCACATTCCAATCTTGTACACTAGCTTCTTGAAGGTTGACATCGACAGAGATTTGAGGAATAAAAATAGACTTATTAACTCCAATGAATACGTTTCACCTTGAAAATCCTCGCTATCATATTATCATGCTTATAATTATAGCAAGATACTTATGTGCGCAAATTACATGTAGGATGTAGTACTTCATGACTAAGAATTGTATATGCTTTAAGCGATTTAAATCCTTCAAGGATTGTCATATAAGTCATATAATAGAATTTAATTAGATGCATATCAAGTTTTCATGTCATGCTAGACATATAAGATATCAAAAACTGATTGCACACATCATTACTTTCAAGTGTTTGAACTACATGTCCAAAACAACATTCATATTTTCAGGTACCCAAACCTGTCCTGAGATTTAAGAAGCGTTAAGTCATGTGATCTTCTAGATCACGTGTGTGACGACCCAAAGAGTCATCACTTGTTTTTTCTCTTTTTCGCGCTTCTGAGGCCTTGAAAACCTCACTTTTAGTCACCTCGATTTGCGTGCATAGTCCGACCGCGAAGCCGAAAAGCTTAAATATGAATTCTGTATAAATATTGATGAATTTTGATATTAATATGATTAGAGTTGACTTTGGTCAACATTTTGGGTAAACGGACCCAGACCCGTAATTTGGCGGTCCTAGAGGATCCGTAGAAAAATATGGGACTCGGGAGTATGCCCGAAATAAAAATACGAGGTCCCGAGCCCGAGAAATGAATTTTTTAAAAAAATTATTTTTCAGAAATTTAAATGGAAATTTGAAATGAAAATGTATTAGAAAGCATTGGTATCAGGCCCGTATTTTGGTTCCAGCACCTGGTACATGTCTTATATGTGGGTTAAGCACTTCCTGTGAAATTTGATCAAAATCGGACGTCTTTTGACGTGTTTCAGACTTAAATATCTAAAAATGAAAATTTATGTAGTTTGATGAAAAAGTGATGATTTTGAGGTTTGATTCCTCGTTTATGATGTTATTTTGGCAATTTGATCACACGGTTAAGTTCGTAGGATATGGTTGATTTAGTGTGCATGAGTGAGTAGGAGCCCCGAGGGTTCGGGAGTGTTTTCGGAGGTGTTCGGGATAGTTTTGAGACTTAGAAAATTGCAGAAACAACAGTTTTGTCACTCTGATATTTTTTTCTATGCGATCACATAGGCGTATCCGCAATCGCATAGCGTGAGTTTCCAGGTGCCATGTTTTATTCCATGCGATCGCATACATTGATTCGCGATCGCATAGCTTAGCCATTCCCTTCAATGCGATTGCATTCATCATCCGCGATCACAGAGCATTAAGCACACTAGAAATTTTAGTCCCTTTTCCTTTATGTGTTCGCAACGTGCCTTCCATGATCGCAATGTTTCACCCCTTATTATATGAGATAGAAATTCCCTATCGCATAGAGCATTTTTTCCTAGTTAATCTAAAATCTTCATAACAGAACAATGATGAGATTTTGCACCCAAAAACATACAAACTCATCTTCTCCACGACCCCTAGGCGATTTCAAGAGCTCTTCTTCACCAAAGCTTCTTGGGTAAGTATTATTTAACTTGTTTCCTTAATTTTTTTTCATCATTCATTAAATTCCTAGGCTCAAATCATGTAATCTAAGGTTGAAATTGGAGGAAATGGATAGAGTTAGGGTTTTTTAATTTTCTTTAATTTAGACCTCATTTTTGGGGTTGAATATAAAAATAAATTGTATATTCGAGCTCGTGGGGGAATGGGTGACATGGAATTGGTCCGAACATCGGGTTTTGACCACGTGAGTTCGGGGGCATTTTGGGAATTTTTGAGTAAAAATTTTGGAAATTCATTTTTATTCATTCAAATTGATTTAATTAGCATTTGTTGATACATTCAAGTAATTTCTGACTAGATTCGAGCGGTTTGGTGGTGAATTCGAGGGCTAAAGCTATACTAGAGGCTTGAGTTGAGTTTGGAGCATTCGAGGTAAGTGTTTGGTCTAACTTTGGCTTGAAGAAATAGGAGTAGAGTCTTACTTGCTAATTGCTAATAGTTGAGTATGATGTATAGGCATGGTGATGAGTATCCATACACTGGTGTCGAGCATGACCGTGAGTCCTAAATTGCTAAATTATCGAATTCGTAATTGTTGTTTATGAGGAATTGGTTGGAAATCTTTAACTTTGAGCCAATAATTGTTGAGACTAAGTATGGATTTAATTGTGTTAAGTAGAAATTGAATGATTTTTGTTATAGCTAGATCTCCCCTGCCGGGATAGATTACTATATTACCTTGTTCCCTTGTCGGGATATTTTATTATAATATCTTTCTCCATTGTCGGGATTATATTGTGTATTGTGTTGAAAGAAATGAGATCGTGCGGCACACTGACGATGAGATATTATGAAATGGGATCGTGTGGCATACCGACCACGAGATAATATGAAATGGGAACGTGTGGCACGCCGACCACGTGATATCATTGAAATGGGAGCGGGTGGTACGCCTACCACATAATTATGAAATGAGATCGAGTGATACGCCTACCATGTGATAGTATGAAATGGGATCGAGTAGTACGCCTATTATGAAATGGGACCGAGTGGTACATATACCACGTGATATTATGAGAAATAGGATCAAGTGGTACGCCTACCACGTGATATTATGAAATGGGATTGAGTGGTACGCCTACCACGTGATATTATGAGAAATGGGATCAAGTTGCACGCCTGCAACGAGATGAGTTGAATATGAAAGTTGCCTTGCCTATTCTTTATTTTTAGAAGTTAAATTGTAGATGTACTTGTCATTATTCCTTATATTTGTTTCTAACTGTTTACCCGAAGCATGTCCCCCCTCCCCTCTAGCTTGGTAATTTGATTAGTTCTACTATTCGTACATACATTTATATATATATATATATAGTAGTGTCAGGCACTTACCAACACATGGGATTGGTTGTGTTGATACTACACTCTGTGTATCTTTTTGCATAGATCCAGGAGTTGGAGCAGCATTCGAGTAGCAGTAGCATTCTAGGAGCGATCTTTGAGTATATGGACATTCGAGGTAGCCTTGCTGACGTCCACAAGCCTGAAAGTCCCTTTCTATTTTATTTAATTCGTTATCACCTTGTACCGAGCCAGATGATTTTATGTTTCATTCAAACCTTGTATTTAGTATTCTCTAGACATTCGTGAGTTTGTGACTCCAGTTCTTGGGTAGAGGATTCTGTTAAACTTCTGCATTTTGTTCCAGTTAATTATATATTGAGACTTCCGATTTATCATATTATATTTTGATTTTATTAAATAATCGATAATTGCTAAAAGAAGTAAATTAATTTGGCTTGCCTAGCTCCTATTAGTAGGCGCCATCACGACTACCAAGGGTGGGAAATCCGGGTCGTGACAATTTGGTATCAGAGCACTAGGTTACATAGGTCTCGCAACTCATGGACAAACTCGGTAGAGTCTGAGGGATCGGTACGAAGATGTCTGTATTTATCTCCCAGAGGCTACAGAGTTAGGAAAATTTTACTTTTGTTCTTTCTTGTCGTGTGATTCTGTTTCTCAAATACTGCTTGTCTTTCTACTCTATTCTTTCGCAGATGGCGAGAACACGTGCTTCCTCTTCTACCGCACATCAGCTCGAGTCCCCAGCAGCAGCTCCTACGAGGGGCAGAGGGCAAGGCAGAGGCAGGGGCAGAGCTCAATCCCGAGTAGCAGCCCCAGAGGTGGAGCCTCAGGTTGGTTATGACAAGGAGGTTCTAGCCCCAACAACTCCGGTGGGCCCAACTCAGGTCCCACGGGGGTTCATAGCCATCCCAGTTCTTGAGATGCTTTGGTCAGGTTTGTAGGCTTTGCGGAGGGCATCATTTGAGCGGGTTTGCTTCCAGGAGTTCAGCCAGCGTTGGTAGGTCAGTCAGGTACAGTAGCTCAGGCCGGGAGTGAGATCACTTTTTAGGAGGCGACCAATATGGGCCGTAGAGTTGATGTGGTTCTGCCATAGAGAGGCGGTCATAGGTCGGATTAGAGGCCTCGCCATGCAGGCAAATTCAGTGGTACCACATTTGGAGGTAGATGTACTTATGGTAGGGGCCACGCTCCAGGCCCTTTTAGTCAGCTTTCCTTGTCACTCAAGGTACTTCAGGTGGTTGTTTAGGTTGACCGAGTCAGCCCCAGTTTCCTCAGCTACAGCATTCGTGTAGATGTATTATGAGTGTGGTGAGTATGGACACAACATGAGGGTTTGCCCGAGGTTGAGGGGTTCTTAGCCACAGCAGTCGAGGTCTTGCCATGCTTGTGGGGACCCGAGGCACATTGTCAGATTTTTCCCTCGAGCTTCTAGCAGCTTTCAAGCACCAGAGGTTCCACAGCCTACCCAGCCAACTAGAGGCGGGGGTAGAGGTCATATATATGGAGGTAGAGATCAAACAGGTGGAGCTCGAACTGCCAGAGGTAGAGGACAGCTAGCAGTCGACCGTTCTAGAGTGTGGTTTAGGGATGTGGGGCCCAGCCCCGGTGTTATACTCTTCCGGCTAGGCCAGAAGCTGAGTCTTCAGATATAGTTATTATAGGTACTATTCTAGTCTGTGATAGGGATGATTCAGTACTATTTGACCATGAGTCTACGTATTTGTATATGTCATCCTATTTTGCACCACACTTGGTCATGCCTAGTGATGCTTTGGGTATTCCTGTTTATGTATCTACACCGGTGGTTGATTCTATAATGGTCAATCGAGTGCATCGTTCCTGTGTGGTAGTATTTGAGGGTCTTGAGACCCGTGTTGATTTATTGCTCTTAGACATGGTGGATTTTGACTTTATATTAGGGATGGATTGGTTGTCCCCGTATCATGCTATCTTGGATTGTCACGCCAAGACCATGACCTTGGCTTAGGGACCCCAAAGTGGAAAGGTACCTCAAGCCACTCCGTTTGCACTGTTATTTCCTATGTTAAGGCTCGACGCATGGTCGATAAGGAGAGTCTAGCTTATCTAGCTTATGTTCGTGATTCCAGCGCAGAGGTTCCTTCCATTGATTCTGTTCCTATTGTTCGGGAGTTCCCTGTGGTTTTACCTTCAGACTTACCGTGTATGCCGCCCGACAGGGCTATTGATTTTTGTATTGATATAGCTCCGGGCGCTCAACCTATTTCCATTTTGCCGTATCGCATGGCCCCGCCAGAGTTGAAGAGTTAAAGGATCAACTGCATGATTTGCTTGAGAAAAGTTTCATTAGACCCAACATTTCGCCTTGGGGTGCGCTAGTGTTAT
This sequence comes from Nicotiana noctiflora, assembly GCA_032618575.1. Taxonomy (NCBI): domain Eukaryota; kingdom Viridiplantae; phylum Streptophyta; class Magnoliopsida; order Solanales; family Solanaceae; genus Nicotiana; species Nicotiana noctiflora. Next base: position 99,370 of record JASVEL010003538.1, read on the forward strand.
TTGTGAATAAAAAAGATGGTTCGATGAGGATGTGAATTGGTTATCGGCAATTGAACAAAGTGACGATAAAGAACAAGTATCCACTACAGAGGATTGACGATTTGTTCAACCAGCTTTAAGGTGCGAAGGTGTTTTTAAGCATAGACTTGAGATTTGACTACTATCAGCTGAGGATTAGGGCGTCTGATGTCCCTAAGACAGCATTCCGCACTCGATATGGGCATTATGAGTTCTTGGTCATGTCGTTTGGGTTGACCAATGCCCCAACAATATTTATGGAGTTGATGAACCGAGTGTTCAGGCCTTATTTGGACTTGTTCGTGATAGTCTTTACTGATGATATTCTGGTGTACTCCCGCAGTCCAGAGGAGCACGAGCAGCACCTCTGAGTGGTTCTTCAGACTCTGAAGGATAGTCAATTATATGCTAAGTTCTCGAAGTGCGAGTTCTAGTTGAGTTTGGTTGCATATTTGGGTCATGTCGTATCAACAGAGGGTATTCAGGTGGACCCGAAGAAGATTGAGGCAGTCAAGAACTAGCCTCGACCAACATCAGCTACAGAGATTCGGAGTTTCTTGGGGTTAGTAGGCTACTATTATTGGTTCGTGGATGGGTTTTCATCTATTGCAACCCCGATGACGAGATTGAACCAGAAGGGTGCCCAACTTAGATGGTCATATGAGTGTGAGGCGATCTTTTAGAAGCTCAAGATAGCTCTGACTACGGCATCGGTGTTGGTTTTGTCCACAGGTCCATGGCCCTATATAGTCTATTATGATGTTTCCCGTATTGGGCTTGGTGTAGTATTGACGCAGGATGATAAAGTCATTTCTTATGCTTCGAGGAAGTTGAAGATCCATGAGAAGAATTATCCGGTTCATGTTCTAGAGTTGGCAACCATTGCTCATGCTTTGAAGATTTGGAGGCATTACCTATATGGTGTGACGTGTGAGGTGTACACTGATCACAAGAGTCTTCAATACTTGTTCAAGAAAAGGGAGTTGAATTTGAGGCAGAGGATATGGTTGGAGTTATTGAAAGATTATGATGTCACTATTTTGTATCACCCGGGGAAGGCCAGTATGGTGCCCGATGCATTAAGTAGAAAGTCCGCCAGCATAGGTAGTCTTGCTTATATTCCGATCAGTCAGAGACCACTTGCTTTGGATATTCAGGCCTTGGCCAATCGATTTGTAAGGTTGGATATTTCTGAGCCTAGTATAGTGTTAGCTTGCACGATCGCTCGTTCTTCATTATTGGAGTGTATCCGTGATCGGCAGTTTGATGATTCCCATCTGTGTGTCCTGAGAGACATGGTGCAGCGTGGATGTGCCACGAAGGTGACCTTAGATAGCAATGGTGTTTGTGTGCCCAATGTCTATAGGATTTGAGAGTTGATCTTAGCGGAGTCCCACAATTCTCGATATTCTATTCACCCGGGCGCTGTGAAGATGTATTGGGATTTGAGGCAGCACTATTGGTGGCGCAGAATGAAGAAAGATATTGTTGCATATGTGTCTTGATGTTTGAACTGTCAGCAAGTTAAGTATGAGCATCAGAGTCCTGGTGGGTTATTTCAGATGATTGAGCTTCCCGAGTGGAAGTAGGAGAGGATTACCATGGATTTTGTTACTGGACTCCCGTTGACTGGGAAAAAGCTCGATGCGATATGGGTTATTGTTGATAGGCTAACCAAATCAACACATTTCATTCCTGTGGCAGTCTCATATTCATCTGAGAGGTTAGTTGAGATTTATATCTAGGAGATTGTTCACCTTTATGGTGTGCCAGTATCTATCATTTCGGACCGGGGTACATAGTTTACCTCGCATTTTTGGGGTGCGGTTCAGTGAGATTTGGGCACCTAGGTTGAGTTGAGTACAACATTTCATCCTCAGACAGACGGTTAGTCGAGAGGACTATTCAGATTCTAGAGGATATGCTCCGAGCTTGTGTCATTGATTTTGGATGCTCGTGGGATTAGTTCTTGCCTTTAGCGGAGTTTGCTTACAACAACAACTACCAGTCGGGCATCCAGATGGCCCCTTATGAGGCTTTATATGGTTGGCAATGTCAGTCTCCATTTGGATAGTTTGAGCCGAAAGAGGCTCGGTTATTGGGTACAGATTTAGTTTAGGAGGCATTTGGATAAGGTCAAGATCATTCAGGGCAGGCTTCATTCAGCTCAGTCGCGGGAAAAGAGTTATGCAGATCGTCAAGCTCAAGATGTAGCTTTCATGGTTGGTGAGCGAGTCTTGCTCCGAGTGTCGCCTATGAAAGGCGTGATAAGATTTGGGAAGAAGGGAAGCTAAGCCCTAGGTTCATTGGTCTGTTTGAGATTCTCAATCGTGTGGGAGAGGTGGCTTATAGACTTGCCTTGTCGCCTAGCTTGTCAGTTGTACATCCAATGTTTCATGTGTCGATGCTTCGGAATAATCACGGTGATCCAGCCCACGTGTTAGATTTCAGCACTGTCTAGTTGGACAAGAATTTGTCTTATGAAGAGGAGTCGATAGCTATTCTAGGCCGGCAGGTTCGACAGTTGAGGTCGAAGAGTTTTCTTTCAGTGCGTGTTTAGTGGAGAGGTGAGTCTCCTAAGGCATCGACTTGGGAGTCTGGGTTTGATATGCAGAGTCGTTATCCTCATCTTTTTCTCGACTCAGGTACTTCTTTCTTTTGTTCATTCGAGGATGAACGGTTGTTTTAGAGTTGGAGAATGTGACGACCCAAAGGGTCATCACCTATTTTCTCTCTTTTCCACGCTTCCAAGGCGTGTGCAGTTTGGGCGCATAACCGGTAAGCTTAAATATGAATTCTGTGTAAAAGTTGATGAATTTTGATATTAATATGATTAAAGTTGACTTTAAACATTTTGGGTAAACGGACCCGGACCGGGACCCAGACCCAGACTCGGACCCGTGATTTGACCATCCCGGAGGTTCCAAGGAGGTTACTCTCGATAAGGATGGTATTTTGCGACTCTAGGTTCGCCTATATGTTTTAATGTTGATAGCTTGAGGGAGAGGATACTAGAGAAGGCACCCAGCCTATATGTTTTAATGTTGATAGCTTGAGGGAGAGGATACTAGAGAAGGCACCCAATTCTCGGTATGCTATTTATCCAAGTGCCACAAAGATGTATCGCGACCTAAGGCAACATTATTGGTGGCGACAGATGAAGAAGGATATTTTTGAGTATGTTGCGAGGTGTCTAAATTGCCAGCAGGATAAGTATGAGCATCAGAGTCCAGACGGCCTAGTCTAGGAGATGACTATACCTGAGTGGAAATAGGAGCGTATTACGATGGACTTTGTAGTTGGGTTGCTGTGGAGCTTGTAGAAGTTTGATGCAGTGTGGGTCATTATCGACAAGCTAACCAAGTCATCACATTTCATTCTAGTTATGACCACATATACTTCAGAGAGGTTGGCCCAGATTTATCTTTAGGTGATAAATCGATTGGACAATGTGCTTGTTTCCATCATATCAGATAAAGGCCCTCAGTTCACTTCGTATTTCTAGAGGGTAGTACAGAGTGAGTTGGGGACCCGTATAGAGCTCAGCACAACCTTTCATCCACAGACTACGGGCAGTCAAAGCGAACAATTCAGGTCCCGAAGAAAAAATCAGAGCATGTGTGATTGACTTTGGAGGTCAGTGGGATCGATTCTTGCCTTTGGCTGAGTTTGCTTACAACAACAGTTATCAGTCTAGCATAGAGATGGATACATTTGAGGCTTTATATGTTCGGTGATTTCGTTCTCCCATTGGATGGTTTGAGCCCGGCGAGACTAAGTTATATGGTACTAATTAGGTGAAGAATTCCTTGGAAAAGGTAAAGTTAATTTAGGAGCGACTTGTCACAACAAAGTCCACACATAAGAGTTATGTGGATCAGAAGGCGTGTAATTTAACGTTTATGGTGGGCGAGAAGGTTCTCTTGAAACTCTCGCTGATGAAGGGGATAATGAGGTTCGGGAAGAAGGGCAAGTTGAGCCTGAGATTTATAGGACCATTTGAGGTGTTGAGACAAGTTGGGGAGGTTGCTTATGATCTTGCTTTTCCTCCTAGTCTATCGAGAGTTCATCCGGTTTTTCACGTGTCTATGCTTTTGAGGTATCATACCAACAGGTCACATGTGTTAGACATCAGCACGATTCAGTTAGATGAGAGTCTAGGTTATGAAGAGGAGCTAATTGACATACCGGTTGAGATCCTAGAGGATTTCTACGATAAATGTTCAGTGGATGGGCCAACCAGTCGAGGATGTGACGTGGGAGTCCGAGAAGGACATATATAGAAGATATCCACTCTTATTCTGCAATCCAGGTATGATTTTAGACCCGTTCGAGGATGAATGTCTGTTTAAAAGGTGGAGATATAATGACCTTACCGATTGTTTTACATTTTAAAACCCCGTTCCCTTAAATAAGACTCCTTGTATATGCTTTCACTATTTTATGACTTGCGGGGATGGTCAGTTTAGGATTTGAAAGTGTTTGTGTTGAAATCAAAACGCTTGGTTCTATGGTTTGGCTTTAAAAGGCTAAGTTTGACTTCGGTCAACATTTTGAGTAAACGACCTTAGAATCGAGATTTGACGGTTCCAATAGGTATGTATGATTATTTTAGACTTGGGCATATGTTTGTATCAGGTTTTGGAAGACCCAAGAACGTTCCGGGCACCTTATAATGAAAGTTGGCTCTTTGAAGGTTTTACAATTCATTAAATTTGGTTCGGAGTATGTTTTGGTGTTATCGAGGTCCAATTATGATTTTGAGACTAGGAATAGTTTTGCAATGTCGTTTATGACTTGTACACAAATATGGTATATTGTTCATGACTTGTACATAAATTTAGTATAATTCCGAGTTAATTTGATAAGAATTGGACACACGGAAGCATTTTTAGAATTTTTTTAGTTTTACGAGTTAATCCATATGTTTTGGCATTCGATTCGTGATTTTAGATGTTATTTATATATTTCGATCGCGCGAGAGAGTTTGTATGATATTTTTAGACTTGTGTAGATATTTGGTGTGGAGCCCCGAGGGCTCGGGTGAATTTCAGACGCGTTCGGAGGGGTGGAAGCACTTTAGTTTTTTTTTCTGGTTTCTGGGTTGGTGTTGTACGTCTAGCAAACGTGAAGTTTGATCCTATTTCCAAGCTCGCATTTGCGAAGAACCTTTCGCATTTTCGAATATGGGAAGGCAATGTGGAGTTCGCAGTTTCAAAGATTTTTGTCGCTTTTGAGAATTGCCTTTTTCGCATTTACGAAGTTTTTGGTCGTATTTGTGATCATTTTGTCACATTTGCGAATAAGGTGTCGCATCTGTGACTTTTGCAACAGATTTTATTGCGGGCCTTAGATTTATTTCCTCATTTACCACTTAGTCTTGGACGATTTTGAGAGGGGTTCCATCAACATCAAGGGTTATCAAGGGTTTGTGATCCATATCTATTCTTTATCTAAATACACGAATCATAAGTCAATTTAACATGAAAAATAGTGGGATTTATGGGATTTTTGAGGAAAACTTAGGGTTTTGATAAAAATGGAATTTAACTACGAAAATGATTATGGAATGGGGTGAAACTCATATATTTGGGTTCACGAGGTTATGAGAAATATCTTTTTTTGAAATTTTCCAAAATCAGGGCACGTGGGCCTGGGGTGAATTTTAGAAATTTATTGTGTGGTGTTGGGTAATCATTTCAATAGTTGGGATATTAACTTTTAAACATTCATTGACTATTTTATATAACATTTGACTAGTTTCGAGTCGTTTGGCACCGAATTGAGGGTTTAAAGCACAATTGTGGATCGAAAAGTAAATTTTGAGATGAGGTAAGTCTCTTTTCTAACCTTGTAAGTAAAAATTAACCCCATAAGTGAATTGAATTCATATGTGCTATATTTGTGGGGGCTACGTGCGCATGAGGTGACGAGAGTCCGTACGTAGCTACTAATTATGCTTATGTCTAGGTAGCCTTAGGTTTACACCATGTCTTGTTGACATTTTTATTTGATTGTGCTTATTATTTTGCTTGAATAGAGCTAAGATTGAGGATTTCAAGATTTAAAAGTTTCCAGTTTGAATTTCTTGTTTTTTGAAAGAATATAGGAATATTATGATAACTTTGAGAAATCTATGTTCACTTGCGTCGCAAGTATATTCTGCGAGCGAGGTAAATTTCACTAGTCTCATGGGAGCGGATCTACGGTTTGACCCTCGGTAGTGATTACAATATATGTATATGAATTTTGGATCAGGCCATACATCATCAGCATCATTCGTTGTGTAATAATATTTGGAGCCCAATTATACTTGATATCATTTTTATTATCTTTAGGGGTTAAATGATTTAATGACGAAAATTGATTTAGGACTTACTATCGGAGAAAGAATTGTTTATTTATTTATTGTTATTAAATTTTATTATCATTTACATACCCCATGCTTATTTAGAGTTTCAGTATTTTATTATTAGCCCATAGTAAGTGTCGAATTGGACATCTCGTCACTACTTCTTCGAGGCTAGACTAGATACTTGCTGGGTACATGTTATTTATGAACTCACGCTACACTTCTGCACTACTCCTGCAGGATCTAAGGCAGGTGCATCTGGTTATCATCCCGACGCGCACTCCTGAGTCCTTTGACACTTCGTGATGAGCTGTCTTCTTAGTTCGTTCCGCATCACTTGAAGTCTTTCTGTTGCATTTAGTTTCTGTCTATTTCATTTTAGACAATAGTTTAGTATTCTTTATTGTACTAGTAGCTCATACACTTGCGGCACTAGGTCGTGGAAATTTTACTAGTAGACACATGATGATTTTTGGATATTTACTTATCTCACTTGCTTTCAATATTATTGATCTCTCATTTTATTATATTCTTACTTTCGATTTATGCACTAATTAAAAATCAGTTATTTCTTAATAATAGGCTTAAAGTACGTATATTTTGGTATATATCGCCTTGCATTTTGCACATCTTTCGATGATTTGAGATGTTTAATATGATGATTTGTGCTAAATTATGGAATTTCTATGTGTAGGAGTCTTTCGTATGCAATTTGAGACGAAAGGGCGCAAATTAAAGCAAATCAGAGCAAAAAGGCAAAATGTCAATTTTAAGGGCCACAACGAGCGTGGGGCGCTGGCTGTGGCGCTGTTTCCAGTACCCAAATATTTAGAGCGCCAAGGCCAGCGCCCCATGCTGCCCTGGACGCTCAGGTTGCTAGAGTATCCTATTCCGACTTGGACTCGATTATTTCACCTCAAGATGCCTCTAAGTGATATAAAATCCATCCTAAAACCTATTTTGAGGGAGAAGGACATTTTTGAGAGGAAAAACACAAGCATAGAGCCATCGTGAAGGTCGGAATTCATCAAGTTCTAATTCCATAGACATATATGAGTTAATTTAGCTTAAATAGGCAGGTAAGAACTCGACAGATTCTTATGAGCAATATTAACCCTGTTAATCAATAAACTAGATATATTAGTTAGTCAATTAAATTGAAGAATACAATAGGAATGTTAGATAGCCCATAACCCTAGATCATTTTCATTACATTGATATCACAAAAATCTGCTCTTTCTCTGTTTAAAGTTTATTATTTATATTTTTTATTTAATTAGTTTAGAATCAAATACTTCTAGGTTTAATTCTTGTTTAGATAATTAAGATAGTCTAATTTAGTTAATAATTAATCACAAGTCCTCATCGGATCGATATATGACTTTTAGTCACTTTATTACTTGATGACCGCGTGCACTTGCGTGTGCGTTTGGCTGCAACATTTTTAAAATGTTAAAAGAAACAATCATATGGTTAGCTCGGTATTGGCTTGCTTAGCGGTAACGTTGGGCGCTATCACGGCTTATAGTCGAGTTTCAATCATGACACTTTTGCGCTCGATCAAATAACTTTATTTGTTCTTTATCATTGCTTTCACTTTTGTCCTCAAATACATTACGCTCGGAGTTAGACTTTTCATCTTTATCAATTTCAATTGCTAAATCTCATTTTTAATTTTATTTTGGTGGATGCGCCCCTTCACTTAGAGGCGGATAGGGCTTTATCAATTTTGGATCAAATTAGTTTGTCCGTCTAAGCCACTCAACATATTTAATAATACCATTTTATGGGTAAACATACTAGTGTTGCAAAGCGGAGAAGTGTTGCAAAGCGTAGAATAGTCAAAATATGATGATTAGAATCCGCACGAATATGCTACCGAGGCACGGCACAATCAATATTGAGAATTGACTTAATTAAACCAGCTAGTTCTTAAAGTGTAATTGATAGATATATAGGACTAGCTCTTTACTAGGACGAGAAAATAAAACTTAAATGCATCATGAGTGCCAAATCATTACATAACAACCAATTTAGCATAATACCATAGCTAAATCTTTATATTGATTGAACAACAACAATAACAATAAGTTGAGGGTGGCTATAGAAATATTATCACTGCTTTATTTAAGCCAATAGTGCAACACAGCAAAAGTATTACTATAATAATAATAACAATTGCAAAGCAATCATCAAATTGATCAAGAGCTGCTTGGGCAAAACGTGATCAAGTAGTCTGATCCAGAACAAGTAAAGGTACTGGAAGCATCATCATATGCATAACTATAAGCAGAAGGGCACGCGTTCTTGAACAACTGAGAATAATGCGTCGGCGGGCATGTTTGTGGCGTTGCATGTTCGCCGGTGCAACAATATTCTGGCTTGTTAAACTGCGCACAAGCACTCTTACATGCCACAACCTTACCAGAATTATCCAAGACCTGTAACTCTTTCGGACAGTTTCCGTTCACGTCGGCGATACAACCGGCATATCGACAGTCACCGGACCCACCGGAAGTCCGTATACCAACGCCCACGTTGTATCCATCCACAAGGCTAACATCGTAAAAGTCCTTTTCGTTGCTACTAGTGGCGATGGTGAATTCGGCTAGAGAAACCGGTGGTACGCCACCGCCAGTGCATTTTAGTGGTCCACAATCTCCGGTAACACATTTTCCATTACCGGAGTCATCGAAAGTGCACCCGGTTCTGGCCCAAAACCGGCCGGACCAACCGGAAGGAGCTGGGAGGTTGATAGTGGCACCGGGTGACAATGAAAAGCCGCCATCCCCTAAGGTGGCGGCGCCATTGCCAGAAAGTGTACCGGGCCATACCGTATAGGGGCAGTTGTTTTGCAAGGTGAATACAGTGGCCGAAATAACAGTGATTGCTTCTGCATGATATGATACAATATGATAAGCTAATATGCTACTAGTAAAAGCCAACTCAAAATAAATAGTACATCATTATTCAAGTATACAAGAATGAGTTTAATTAGTTGAACCTAACTGGCCAATCATATAAATGGTACTTGCTCCTTTTAAATTAGATAAGTTACTATCTTTTAAGTCTCTTCACAATAAATAATATATTTTTAAATTTAAAAATAATTTGTTTTTAAATTCTTCATTTTACCTATTTTATCCTTAATTGAGAGTTTTTATAACCATACAAATGAATGATCCCACGAAATTTTTACCCGTTAAGTTTTTAAGACCATAAATTTTAAAAGTCTTGTGCTTTTTAATAAATTCTGTGCTGAGTCAAACTATCTCATCTGAATTGAAACGAATGTAGTATATGTTAAAAAAGGTTCGAGAACAGCTCAATCTTGATTCTTTAATGGACAACATATATGTTGTTTTCTTTGATGATTATGTGAATAAATTGTCAAATGACATGTTTTGTAATACTCTGATGACTTACTCGACAAAGTTCAAACAAAAAACAAAGGAAAACTCTAAATGCGAATATTTTTGAACTGAACTAAACTGTGCATACGCTTTTTATTGGTTAAAAGTTTTATAAAAGAGAAATTGAGGGTATATTATCTTACATTGTCGAAGATTTCGTCTAGTCTCCCTCACTTTTGGCTCTTTTTGCTTATTGTTTTTCTTAATAAATTAATGATCGGTTACCAGTAAATGATATAAAATTTGCAGTTAAGACATGAGAGAAGAAAGTGAAGTTAATTTGAGCTGCAATACCATGAAATTCTTTTGAATTATTTACTCTGTTTCAATTTATGTGAACATGTTTGACTGGGCACGGAGTTTAAGAAAAAAATGAATACTTTTGAAAATTTTGGTCCTAAATAAGTTCAAATAGGCCCAGAGTATTTGTGTGGTTATAAAAGTTTCTCATTTATAATTTTAAACAAAATTATTATTTCATTCGTTTTGGAATGGACAAAAAAAAAAATAGGTTCACATAAACTGGAACAGAGGGAAGAGGGAATAGTTAATATCAGAAAAACTTGCAATTTGAATAGAATAAAAAATAATAAGGAATTAATTAATCATAAGGACTTGGGGTAATAAAAGAGTTAAAGACATACCCAACATGATCAGGAAAAGGAGCAAAGAAGAATATTGATGCATGGCAGCCATCTGAAACACACAAAAAAGGTGTAATGGAAGAGAGAAAATCAGGGAAGAAGTTGAGTAGTTGGAGGAGTACTTAATATTGGAAAATCAATCACTAGACCACTGCCTATTTATAGCAACAAATATCTGAAGAAATTAACAGAAAAAGGAAAAGATAAATGAAAAGAAGTTACTTAGTTGATGCATATGCTTGATCTTTTTTGGGAAACAAAACCTACAGTACACCTTCTAAATCAATAAAATCAATTAAACTTGGTTTCCCACCAATGAAATCAATGTAATTTTAACCTTCTCATTTATTTTATTTTTAATTTTTGATTTTTGTAGAATATCCTAAAAAATTGTTGTTTTAACATAAGCACGTAAATTTGAAAAGAGAATACTCCCTGCATTACACTTTAATTGATTTTTTGGACCTTTTTTTGTCATAATAATTGATTTTTTCAAATATAAAAAATGATTAACTTCTTTTTTTTCCAAAGTTACCCTCAGAGTATAGAGCATATGAGTATTTATTATATTTTTAATAAATAAATTAAGGTTAATATGATCATTTTCATTATTAATTAATGCTAAAATTAAATTTCTTAATATGTGGAAAAATAACTGAAATAATTAAAGTGGACCCGAGGAAATAACATTCTTTTGAAAGAAAAATTTAAGCAGGAAATAAGGGAAGAGCAAGGGAAAAATTGCAAAAGCTGGCTGTTGGATTGCAATCCTTTTACTTTCTCTTTTATTTTTTTATTTTTTTTAATTATCACATAAGCTATTTTTTCTGTGAAACAATACAACACCAAAGAAAAAGTAATAAAAAAAATTCCATATTTTTTCCATTCTTAATGTTGAAATTGGTGGTATTTTTAGTACATTATGCGAAATGGTGGCCAAGAACCTAATATTTGACGTGACTAATTAAGTATATGGCCACGCAAAGATTTCGCATGCTGGCAAATATATTGAATTAGCTCCCAAAAATATATGAGTACTATCACTCCCTTTGATCTTTCTTAGTTTGATTTTTTCTGCACCAACAAATACGCATTCCCAACCTTCTGTTTACCTTACCAATTTTTCTCTTGAAGCATTTACAACAACAACAACAATCAAAGTAAAATTTTACTAGTGGACTCTCGGAAGAGCAATATATACGTAGACCTTACCCTTACCCGAAAAGATAGAGAAACTGTTTTTGAAAGACTCTCGCCTCAAGAAAACAAAAAGACAAAAGGAGAAAATATCAGTATTATCACAGAAATCATAAGAAAATATAAGAAAAACAGGAACAACATAAAATCCAGAAGAAAGCTACAAAACAAAAGCGATAACTAGTAAATACGTCAGGCATTAAAAGAAATAGAAAGACAAGACATTGCCCCCCGTTACCTAGACAAAAACCCACAAGGCTACTCTGGCAATGGAACGAACTAATGCAAGACCCAAGTACATCCTAACCTACATACTCGACCTCCACGTCTTCCTATCAAGTGCCATGTCCTCGGAAATCTGAAGCCTCGCATGTCCTGCTAATCACCTCTCCCCAATACTTCTTAGGCTGTCATCTACCTCTACTCATGCCCTTCACAACTAGACGTTCACACCTCCTTACCGGAGCATCTCGGATTCTCCTTTGTATATGCCCGAACCATCTGAGCCTCGCTTCCCGCATCTTATAATCAATGAGAGCCACGTGCATCTTCTCCCGAATATTATCATTCCTAATCTTGTCCATCCTAGTGTGCCCGCATATCCACCTCAACATCCTCATTTCAACTACTTTTATTTTCTAGATATGTATGTTCTTAACAGGCTAACACTCAACCCCGTACATCATTTAAATGCAATTATTATTCAAAGTTTACTGATCCGGTTAATTATTTGAATTTACATCAGGTAATCTTACTAAGAAGGGTAAGGAGTTATCCCTAGCACAAAGATTCTTCAGTCACAACGTTGAACTGGAGATTTCTTGTTAAATTGAATGATTATAATTGTATGGTGTCAAATTTAACCTTGTACGTCCCTACGTCAAAGGGTACGGCTCGGGCGTAAGGATAAAGGCGACGTCAATTAAAATCAGGCGTCCTCACTAGGAGGGCGTCGACCACTTCTTGCATTTTTGTTATTATTTTAAGGAAGGTCTCTCCTATATAAAGAGGACCTTCCCACTGCAAAAGGCATCAATATGATTATTGAATAATACAACTCTCTACTTCTCTTACCTCTGACAAACAACTGTTCTTGAGCTCATAGTATCATCTTATATTATCGGATCTATCATAACAATATCATTCTTACATCCCTAGGTGTATTATATTTGATCATGATTTACCCTTTCATATTTTTGATTATTTTCTAGCTTGCAAAGTACATTTTTAACTTTTGAGCCAAACATGGCACCGTCTGGGGGATTTCGAGAATCAAAACCATAGTATCTACCTAGAGATCAACCAATACCTTTCTCTACACCACACGAACCAAAAGATGGCTGAAAATAACACTAGATCGCAAGCCATAGTGGGTGTCACAACCAATCTTCTTGGTCCTCTCAACGAGACCAGTAACGATGCCATCATGAATGCAATCCCCAACGTCACACCAGGTGTAGAGATCTCATCTTCCCCATCAGAAGATCTGATGATCTTGCCTGGTAAAGGAGCCTCCACGTCTGCTGTTAAAGAAACACCCTCGGTGGTTGAAAAGCTATTGGAAGAGTGGCTAACAAACACCCTAAGTGGCTTGGTTGAGAAATTACCGCCAGGCAACATTAGGCATGTGCCGACAGTAAACACCACCGCTGCCATGGCTGAATCTGAGGTTACACAACTAAATAACCAACCCATCGAGGCACAAGCCAGCGATGGTACGCTAACAGCTATCCTAAAAAATATGGAAGAAATGAAAAATGAAAACAAGGCACTCCGCGACCAAATGAAGGAACACCAGGAGAGGGCCGACAAGATCCCCGGAGTCCCCAAGTTGCTTCCAAAATACGACGTGGGAAGGTTCGTAGAACAACCATACACAGAAGAAGATGCCCCGTGCTCTATCCCAAAGACCTTAAAGATGCCTCCCTACTTGAGGGTGTACGGCGGAACCACAGATCCCGAGGATCATCTGATCCATTACGTCACTGCCATGAAGGGCAACGACCTCTCAAAAGAACAGGTACCGTTGGTGTTGCTGAAGAAGTTTGGCGAGACATTGACGGGAGGGTCCCTGACATAGTACTCTCAATTACCAGCTAAGGCGATATCAACATTCGAGGAAATGGTGGATAAGTTCGTCACAGCCCATGCATGTGCAAAAAAAGTAGAGGCCAGGGTCAACGACATCTTCGCCGTCAGAGAAACCACAGGAGAGGAACTCAGGGACTTCCTAGTGAGGTTTAACCGGGTAAGGATGGGTCTACCTAACGTATCAGAAGGTATGACAATCGCCGCATTCCAGAACGGGCTGAGGAGGGATAGTTCGAGGGCGACCAAGAAGCTGCTGTGCCGCCTCATAAAATATCCCCCTACCACATGGGAGGAAACCCATAACTCCTATTCTGCCAAGGTACGAGCGGACGAGGATGATCTTAATGGGCCGAATCAGCGGCTAACAGCGATACACTCAGAAACGAGGAGAGATCGACGCAACAAAGGACGGCGAGAACAGCTCCCCCGTCCCAACAGAAATCGACATCAACCATATACCAGATCCTCTCATCCGCCACCAAGGCACACAGACGCACTACAGCGACACGTCGCCACACCACGAAATGAAAGAGGTACGCCCCTTTATTATCCGCCCATAACTTTTGTGTATCTCTTTCAGAAATAGTGTATGCACTCGAGAAGATGGGCACCAAGGTACAGTGGCCACCGAAGATGAAATTAGATCCTGCCACAAGGAAATCAAACGTCCTATATGAGTTCCATCGGGAACGAGGATACCGAACCGAAGATTGCATAGGCCTACGGTAAGAGGTGGTCAGGATGCTAAATTAGGTATACCTGAAGGAGCTACTCAGCGACTTTTAGCACGCCCATTAAGAAAATTCTAAATCTTATACAAAATTACCTAGTATGACTAAACTACCATTATTTAGTAAGTTAATATGATGAGAGAGAAAGTTTGTAGGGATATGCACATAAGGGTAAAAGAGTAAAAACAAATTAAATATTTTCTTGATTACTAACTAGACACTTATTTTGGACCAAAATCAAAAAATAAATTAGACACTTATTGTGGACCGGAGGGAGTAACGTTCAATGATTTTTTACCACTGTTGGCTAGTTAGATTTTCTTTTTCGTCGTGGAAAATAAGAAAATAAAGAACAAAATTCTCTCTAGCTAAAAATCATGACCTTCTGACACCAAAAATGAACACAGCTTCATTTCGTAACGTAAAATATATATAACTGCATGCATATTAGATGTTTATGTTGTTTTAACAAAACGCAAACTCAGAGCATTAAAATAGTTTTTAATGTTAACTGGCTAAACTTGCTGCAACATTAAGAGTTTACTGATAGCTAAGCAAATTCTGTCTTAGAGATTACTGTTTTTAGTTATTTTTGCTGATCTAGCTCTAGAGTTAAATTGAGCTAGTTGTACATATTGTTTACTTGGTTTAATAAAATTTTAACTCTCGACCCAACAAAAAAAGAAAAAAACCGCAACCTTTCCTTTTAGGATGGGGTGGCAGAAATATGGAGTTCTCAATTCTGTAATTATAAAACAATCTTTGAGAAATACTTTATGTTCTCAACATTAAATTTATCCTAGAAAAACTTAATTAATCGAATCAATGAATAGACAAAAAGTCCTGAATAATTAAATCGGGGAATTTTTTTTAGCCATGTCCCTACGATAGGGTAACCAAAATTCTCGTAGAATTATCAATGTGGAAATGTGTTCCACGGTCAACTTTCATATCTCTATCTCACATGTACAATTACAAACATTTAATTCCTTCTCCGTAATTAACGGTGGAGAAAAAGGAGGAAAAAACAGCCCAGAATTCCATATGTAGTTAGCAAAATGCAAACTAATAAACTTAAGAGTGAACGAAATAGAAGTTTTTACTTGCATTATTCACTCCATAACTTTATTGTGTGTTGATAAAGAACTAAATATTATTTTTCTTTAGTGTAGTTACAGAAACATAAGAATAAAATTTACAATAGATTTCCTTGTAGACCTGCTTTTTTCTTTCTTCATTTTAAAGAAAGATTTAGGTTTAAATAATACCAAAATATATCTTCACTACGTAGCTGATCTCTAAGACTCTAATTAATAAAAATGAATAAGAAGAACGAACTTCCTTTTGTTTTCTCATCCTTTGCTTTTCTCCTTCGACGTAGTTTCCAACCACTAAATTTTCTTTAGCTTTTCCAAACCAATAGTTTCATTATTTCCCAATTCACAGTTTAATTGTGTCTGAAAATTTAAATCAACAAAAGAAAAAAGAAAGAGATCAAGAAATGGAATGGGGCTACACATGTGACGTGCTGGGTCCATATGAAGGACGTACGAAGACTATCTCCCAAGTCAAGAGGCTGCAGAAGGATTCAGTTATGCCGTAAGAGACAGGGCAGTACCATACCACACGGCATCGTTGCGGTCAAAACATGCAAGATGTGTTGTACAGTGTTGAATTGTTTAGATTAAGAGACAAGTTATGCGGAGATAATAATGAAGAAATAAATAGTAATGCATATGGACCATAATGCAGGAATAATTATGTAAGAATTGTATAATGTAGATATTATTTCTTGTTAAATGTGTAGTTTAGTATATTACATAATCAGTATATAATGTATTTTTTTTTTTTTATTATTATGAGACGGTTAGTTTTATTATTTTAGTATTTAATATACATGCGTATACGGTCGAGATCGTACGCCTTCGATCTATATACTCGATAGAAGTCCAAGTCCAGGCAAGATCGAGTTCGAGCTCGAGGGACCAAACCAGAGTTCGAAGGCAGAGCACGATACATAATAGCGATCGAGTATTTCAAAAATATTTTACTCAGTGTACATCTTACTAAACAAATGGCTAGCACTCAGCTCCAGCTATTTTAAAACAGTTTTATTTATGTGTATTGGAATGTGGAGTTATGTATATAGGCGTATATATGTTAGGGACTTAAATGTACACATATAGAAGTTAGGGATGTTAGTGTAATTATAGTTAGTTAATAACTGACCTTTATTTGTTAGTTATAAGACTCACGTGTGTATTTGTTCTGAAGATGATTTTTGAGCTGTAATAAAATCTTCTTCTTCTCCATAGCTCTTTCTAACATGGTATCAAAGCCATGGAGGAAGATGGTGAAATCAATACTGTAAGTAACTAAAACTTTGTAATTTTGATCTCAATTCATCTACAAATATATCGATTTTCTATTCTTCTTCTTCTCTGAACTATTCGAGCTCGGAATTGTCTAATAATGGGGGAAAATTCTGAGAAAACAAAAATAGATTACACTCATCCTTTGTTTCTTCAACCTTCTGATACTTTTGGATTGGTATTGATTCCAATTCAACTCATAGGATCTGAAAACTATGGTTTATGGAGTAGATCTATGCGACTTGCTTTGAAAGCAAAGCGCAAGTTAGGTTTCATTACTAGAAAGTGTATCAAGGAAGCGTTTGAAGATGAATTACATGAGGAATGGGAAACATACAATGCTATGGTGCATTCATGGATCATGAACTCAGTATCGAAGGATTTACTCAGTGGTATCATCTATGCCTCTGACGCACATGCAGTGTGGGAGGATCTTCAGGAACGCTTTGACAAAGTTAATCGAGTGAGAATTTTTCAATTACACAGAGGAATATCTAGACTGACACAAGGTTCTGATTCTGTTGCTGTGTATTTCACAAAACTGAAGGAACTATGGGCTAAATATGATGTGTTTGTGCCTTTTCCAAATTGTGGTTGTGAGAAATCGAAGGAACATGTTGTGCAATTGCACCAACAGAGATTGATGCAGTTTTTGGATGGATTGAATGACACTTATGATCAAGCTCGAAGGCAAATTTTGATGATGGTAGATGAACCAACACTGAATCAAGCATATTCTATGATTACACAAGATGAGAGTCAACTGTCTGTAGGAGGCAGTACTATGGCAGAGAAGGTGGATCCTATGGCAATGCAAGTTGGGAGAGGTCAAGGCTTTCAAGGAAAGAAATAGTTTTTACAGTGTGAGCATTGTCATATGAAAGGCCACATTAAGGAAAACTGCTTCAAAACAGTTGGATATCCTGAAGACTTCAGAAGAAAGAGAAATCTTCAATCAAAGGAATATAGGCCCAAGGGACATTATGTTGCAGCTAACAATGTGGAGTTATCAGAATCTTCAAATTCACAGGGAACAACTATGCAAAAAGGAGATTGTTTCTTCATTGAAGAACAGTATCAGCATATCCTTCACCTGCTTAATAGGGATACCACATCTTCAGATACACAAACACAAGCAAACATAGCATGTAACATTGTATCTCTAAATGCAAAAGTGTGCAATGATAATTGGATAGTAGATTCAGGGGCCACACATCATATAGCATCATCATTAGATCCATTTCAAGATATCAGGAACATAGATAAGCATAAAAGAGAAAAGGTGATGCTGCCAAATGGTAATAGTACTGATGTCACACATGTTGGTAATACACAAATTTTTGCAAAAAATATACTGGATAATGTGTTGTATGTTCGAGACTTTAAGTTCAACTTAATGTCTATCTCAAAGTTGACTAAGGACTTACAATGTGGTGCTCTATTCCTGCCCAAAATATATGTCTTTCAGGATCTTTACACTGGCAGGGTGGAGGGGATTGGTAAGGAGACTGGTAGTCTTTATCTGATAAAAGGAAGAAGAACAACATATATAACAGCTCATATCAATTCACTGGAAAGAAATAAAGGCAGAGATGAAGAACTCTGGCACAAAAGATAAGGACACCCTTCATTACCTGTAATGCATCATATTTCTTTTCCGCATAATAAGATAGACAATGTTGTACACAACAATTGTTCTGTTTGTCCATTAGCTAAGCAGCATAGGCTAGCTTTTCCAATTAGTGAACATTCAAGCACTGCACCTTTTCAACTGGTGCACATGGATCTGTGGGGGCCTTAAAGGTAGCTACTCATGATAATAAGCACTATTTTCTTACAGTGGTTGATGATTTTACTAGAGCAGCCTGAATTTTTCTTATGCAATTGAAAAGTGAAACAATCATATTCCTCAAACAATTTCTTAGTATGGTGCAAAATCAGTTTGGTGTTTGTATTAAAACTATTAGAACAGATAATTGAAAGGAATTTTTTAATCATCAGTGGAATGATTACTTGACAAAATATGGAGTCATTCATCAGAGCAGCTGTGTTCACACTCCACAGCAAAATGGAGTGGCTGAGAGAAAACACAGACATATTTTAGACACAGCAAGAGCCTTGAAATTTCAAGCTGGAATACCAAGCAGATTCTAGGGAGAATGTGTTCAAACATATGTGTATCTCATAAATAGACTGCCCACTAAGGTGCTAAATGGTAAGAGTCCTTTTGAATTATTGTATGGAAGACAACCATCATTGTCACATATAAGGATTTTTGGATGTCTATGTTATGCCACAAATATAGTCAAGGAAGACAAATTTGGTCCAAGAGCCAGAGAAGCAATCATGACGGGATATTCCACTACTCAAAAAGGATATAGACTGTTTGATAAAAAAACTAACAGTTTTTTTGTAAGCAGGGATGTCATATTCGAGAGGGAGTATTTCCTTTTCTTACCCCACAACAGCAACAATCAATGCCTAATAATCTTGTAGCTAGGCACTTGGAAGATGTGTTTGAAGTGACACAAATGGAGGAGTCAAATAGCATAGATACAGTTGCAGATGTTACTCACAATACAAGTGACAACAATGATCATGCAGATTCAGTAGATGGATATTATCCTAATGCAGCAGATGGAGATGATCTTGATGCAGTGGATAATGAAGTTGATCTAGATCAGGTAGATACAGATGTTGTGATTTCAACATCTGTTACAGGCCAGAAACTAGATGCAGTCAGTCCAGTTGATCACTCATCAGTCACTCCAATGGTCACCGCTCCTACTAGATAGTCAACAAGAATTAAAGCTCCTCCTATTTGGATGCAAGATTACTTGGTTGGTGGAAAGAAAAACTCTCAATGTCTTTATCCTATGTCTAACTTCTTGTCCTATACTAATGTCACACAACATTACAAGGACTATGTATTGGCTTTCTCAACAGTTGCAGAGCCACAGACCTTCAACGAAGCAGTGGAGGGTGACAGGTGGATACAAGCTATAAAACAAGAGATTCAAGCTTTGGAAGACAACAAGACTTGGGTAGTGGTGGATCTGCCAGCTAGGAAATCTTCTATAGGCTCAAAATGGGTCTATAAAGTCAAGTATAAAGCTAATGGAGAGGCGAAAAGATTCAAAGCTCGACTTGTTGCCAAAGGGTACAATCAACAAGAAGGACTAGACTACCATGAAACTTTCTCACATGTAGCTAAGATGGTGACGGTTAGATCAGTAATTACATTGGCAGCCTCCAAGGATTGGCATCTATTTTAGATGGATGTTTTCAATGCTTTTTTACAAGGAGACTTAAAAGAGGAAGTGTATATGGACCTACCACAAGGTTTTCAGAGGCAGGGGAGAACAAAGTTTGTAGGCTGCTAAAATCTCTTTATGGGCTTAAGCAGGCATCGAGACAGTGGAATATCAAGCTCACAGAGGCCTTAATAAGTGCAAGATTCAATCAAAGCTCACATGACTATTCCTTGTTCACAAAAAAACTGGCAGTGATATATTGATAATCCCGATATATGTAGATGATCTATTGATAACAGGAAGCAATATGAAGCTTATTGATGAAGCAAAGTCAGTGCTACACAAGAAGTTTAAGGTGAAAGACCTAGGATAATTAAGATACTTTCTAGGAATTGAAGTATTGAGATCCAGAAGGGTATTCTCCTCAATCAGAGGAAATACACTTTGGAGATTATTTCAGAAATGGGGTTAAGTGGTGCTAAACCTGTTGTTACTCCTCTAGAACTCAATCAAAAACTAACTTCTATGGAGTATGACAAAGGAGTTGGAAATCAAAATTCTGATCCTGCTTTGAAAGATATTACTAGCTATCAAAAGTTGATTGGGAAGTTGCTATATCTCACAGTCTCTAGACCAGATATTAGCTATGCAGTACAAGTTCTAAGCCAGTTTATGGAATCCCCAAAAAGGTCTCACATGGATGCTGCTACTCAGGTAGTAAGATATCTTAAACAAGCACCAGGAATGGGTGTGATCATGAGAAGAAATCAGGAGGCAGCTTTGGTTGGATTTTGTGATTCAGACTGGGTTGCATGCCCTATGAGTCGAAGATCAGTCAGTGGATATCTTGTAAAGTTTGGAGATTCCTTGATCTATTGGAAGTCCAATAAACATCACACAATGTCTAGAAGCAGTGCTGAAGCAGAATACAGAAGTATGGCATCTGCAGTGGCTGAAATTGTATGGTTGAGAGGTCTATTTGCAAAACTTGGAACACCAATTCAACAACCATCTAAGTTGTTCTCAGATAGTAAGGCAGCAATTCAGATTGCAGCTAATCCAATCTTTCATGAGCGCACAAAGCATATTGAGATAGATTGTCACTTTATTAGAGAGAAGCTCAAAGAAAGCATACTGTGCACAAAGTATATATCAACACACCTCCAACAAGCTGACATTTTTACTAAAGAATTAGTATCTTCACAACATCAGTTTCTACTTAGCATGCTTGGTGTGTTAAACATTTTACACCCTCCAGCTTGAGGGGGAGTATTGGAATGTGGAGTTATGTGTATAGGTGTTTATATGTTAGGGACTTAAATGTACACATATAGAAGTTAGGGATGTTAGTGTAATTATAGTTAGTTAATAACTGACCTTTATTTGTTAGCTATAAGACTCACGTGTGTATTTGTTCTGAAGATGATTTTTGAGCTGTAATGAAATCTTCTTCCTCTCCACAGCTCTTTCTATTATGTGCTTGTAAAAATATGCTCCCTCTATCCCAAAATATTTATCATGTTTTCCTTCTCAAAATCATTGAAGCTAAATATGATTAGATTAGTTCGTATCTTAAAATTAAAATTTACAACAACAATAGTCCTGTAAAATTTCACAAGCAACCATTGAGCCAAACGTTTGCCTTGTGTGAAGGGTGTTCAAACTTAATATATAGAGATAAAAAATAAATTTTGCCCTATATACACAGTGTAATTTTTGGCGAAGGGTGTTCGGGTGAACACCCTTGCGCCCCCTGCCTCTGCCCCTGCTCACAAGTGAGGGTTCTACGGAGGGTAGTGTATACACAGACCTTACTCTCTATTTCTGATAGTCCCCCGACTCAAGAAAATGAAAAAGATGAAAATAGATAATATATCAGTTGTGATGCATCCTCTCTAAACAAAGGCCAAGGCTAATATACTCGGGGGCTAACTTTTCGAACAAGTTCAAAAAGTTATCGGAAATAAGTCCAAATGACATACCGAAGGCTACGGCCATATTAAAGACTACGATCGTGTAAAAAAGGCTACGGCCAATATAATGCGGCTAGAAAACGTCCGACTTCCGCTATAAATTAAAGGCCTTCAAACGCTTTGTAAAACTCGGCTAAATCAGGCTACCCTCGGCAAAAGCAAAATAGAAAGGGTTTCGATAAATTAAGCCATTGAATAATTTAAAGGCTTCGATAACATCAGCCTTCGATAAAACGTAAATAGATATTTGATTATCATTACACAAACAAGTTACTAATAAGGTTCCAATACATCAAACCCTCAAAAAACCGAACGGGTAGAAAAAACACATGATAAGGCATACAAAATTTTTCACTAAGTCTTTTAGCAGAAAAAAGAAAAAATTATGTATCCATTCTAGAGGCCTAATTGGCCCAACTAAAAGAGCCTAAGGGACGATCTAAAAGAGCCTAAGGGCCTAAATACATAGAGTTCGAGAGTCTGCTCTCACCCAACTCGGACTCAAGAGTCCCGACATCTCGAGCTCATATCAAATCAAACTTAGCTCTAAGATTAACAAAACCTTAAGGAGTATTATATTAATCAATAAAAACCTAAGGTTTTATTATGTTCTAGGCCCCAACCAGTACTCGAACTAATTATTTGAGCTATACCATCGAAATATTTCACAAATGAGAACAAAATGAAACATAACACAAGCTAAGGATGGAGCAAAAAGGTTCTTTATATTCGCAAAGGATCTTTTCCAAAAAAAAGTATATTTACAACGCTCTCAAGGGGCCTTTACACATAAAAAGAAGAAGAGAACCTAATCTATTTTGGGGTTCCGTCCACGGAAGCAGCTTCCTCGGGAATGCACCCTCGGTAGCTCTATCTTCGAGAGACTCCTCCTTCTCGGGAACACCTTCCTTACCTTCCCCGCCCTCGGAGCCGCTCAAAACATCTTCGTCATCTGAAGAGGCAAGAAACCTGGCATCGGTTTCCCGTGCCTTTGCCTCGGCTATCTCTTCAGTAAGGTCAAATCCTCGGGCTTGGATTTCTTCGAGAGTCTCCCTCAGGGCTTGACACTTGGCCAAATCATTGCTTCATTTTTCCCGGTTGGAAGCCTCCCTCAACTCCGCTTGAACAGCCACGACGTCTCTAAAGTATACGGCAATGGCCTTATCAGCCGTGGACTTCGCCTTCTCAACTTCAGCCTTAGCTTGAGCAGCTTCAGCCTGGGCTCTAGCAAGCTCTGCCTCTAACTCCTCAATTTTCCTGGCCTGGGCCATACCCTAAACTTTAATGCCTCGGAGTTGAGCTTCAGCCGAGCTTAGTTGGGCTGTAACGTACCGGGAATTACAAATTCATCAGACATAACGTACCGGGAAAATCTCCTCCTTTTGTCTTACAATCGTTTGTGTTATTTTATTTTACTGCCATCACTGATTTCTTTTCATAAATTGAGTCAGTCGATTGCTTGTGGCCTTATTGTTACAAAATAAATTGATTCAACTATTAAACAAATTTTGGGTCAAACAAGAATATATTAAGAAACTCTAAATCTAATGTTAGAGTTAGATAAACTTATTTTCGAAATAAAAAAGGTGACATGTTGACATAAAAGTAATTGAAAACACCACGACAGGAAAGAAGGAAAACGAAAGTTTACTTTCACTTCCAACAGTAATTAAGCCAAAGGAAAAGAAGAACGAAGATTGTTAAGAATTTGAAGAATGCAATTCAAAATCATCATCAATATTACCTTGTGCTGATTATTCAATCTATGAACTTTTTCTGCACCAAGGCTTTTCCTTAGTACAACCAAGAATAGGTTGTGGTCTATAATTGAAGTAAGCAGCAGAAGCAAGGTATAGACAAGATAAACCTACATATATTTTGAACCATATGAATGAATAAAATGTAAAGAATGCAAGTATTCCAGTAACAGCAATTACTACTGTAAAATTGACCAAGCATTTTGCTGTAGAGAGTTCTTCTTCAGTTCCTTCATTAGGGAAATGACCATTTGCAATAAAATTAAAGAGTAACTTATCCTTCAACTGAAATGTCTCCATCAACCATGCAAATACCTCCTTTTCGGATGCTGGAATCTCCTCGATGGGAATGCGTCTGATATGAATGTGTACCTGAGAAGGATCCACCCCGAAAACATTGTCCAATAGAGTCGGACACTGATTCTTATACGCGATAGTCACATCATAAACTGCAAATATTGAACATGGTAAGGGAGTATAAGAGTCTTGAAACATGCTGAAGATTCGAAAGTAGAAAACATTTGTTACAAGACAAAATTAAACCTGCATCCAAGGAGCTCCTTAATATTTCCAAACATGCATAGAAACCTTTTGTCTTAGGAAGCAGTACATTCTTTAGAACAGGTAATCCATTCTTGATAGCAAACTCTTGGCTGCTTTTGCACTTCTGCTCACTGCAAGTAAAGACAAGTAGCAATTTCAGAGAGTAAAAATGAGACATTTCATCATATATAAGATTCTAAGAATTACTATTCCTTACGTGAAATCAGTTCCCTCGGGGAAAACGGTCAGCCAAAGTGGATCCTGAGGATTCGTAAAAGTCGAAACCATCTGTCTTATAACTGGTTCATCTACTTCTAATTTTCTCTCGAGTGGGATGAATTCCAGCACATGAAATCCCCATCCAAAGACGGGCAATCTCATCAAACTTTTCTTAAGTAGATATTTGATGTGGCCCAAGCATCCTTTCCGCAATGCAAGATCCCACAAGTACATCCAATCAACTTCTGTTCTGTGGTTGGCCATCAGCAGAACGCGTTCTTGTGGTGGAACATGTTCTCCAGAAAAGACCACTCTGGTTTCATTTATCTTTTCAAACAAGAACGGCCACAATCCAAGCCAAAGACCAAAGAGGAATGACACTACTTTCCTACTATAATGTGTGCTGAAGAAGCGCAAGAGAAGAGCTGCTACTGGTGCGAAATAAATTAAGCAAATGAATGCGGTTGAAAGAAGAATCGTTAAACATATCACACCCCTGAGGATTCTGAATGGCGTTAAAGGAAAATGTTTTGCTTTCTCGTCAGTGGCTAGAGTCTGGCTAAGTTCCATCCTATCTACTGTGTTCAAGGCGATTGTCTAACAGAGCTGAAGATATGAACCAGCTAAAAGTTAGTACATGCGCGCAATATCAGTAACTTTACTCTCACTGGTTATATAGGACATAAATTGGCGGAGCTCCCATAAAAATGGAGGTCTACAATTCCTGAAGCTCATATCTGCAATTAAACCAAATATGAAGCCTAATGAGAACAGATGAGTTGTGCCTTCAAGAGTTCAAGGCTTATGGAGTCGACAAAACTATGTGACAGCAAATGATGGCCAAATTATCAGAAAGCGACTAAGATATCAAGAACTTAACAGAATAATGTGGACTAATTATTTGTCTCATGGAAAATAGTGATCCTCACATTAGAAAGGAAATTCTAACAATAGGGAATTGGACCTCCCTCAAATAGATGGATCTGGTACTGATATTGGAACCGAGCAAAGAGAAAAGAAGGATGATGATGAATGCATTTACAAGTTTCAAATAGTGAGTCCTCCTCAACTTCCATAAGTTCCTGTGACATTAAGGTGATTTTAAGGAACTACTTGCCAGAGTCACATCTACCATAATAAAGAGACACATTTCTGGTAAAGAAGAGAGCCTAGTCTGCATAAAAATATAGTCGGAAGCTTTGAAATGAGTACATTTAAATTGGACATCACAAGAAAATGATGTATGTATACAATTAAAATCAGGCCCACCCAGTTTCACTAATTGATCGATACTACGTGGATAGTTCGAGGATCGACCCCGTAGAATATCAGACCGAGATATGAGGATAAGACACTGAGTCCGAGATTCGAAGTACCTGTCGAGGTCGAGATCGATGATGATCGAGACCAAACAGGATAGACATCGAGCAAGACCGAAAATAGCATAATAATGGAAAGGTGAGAAATCCGTGACTGGTCGAGGATCATGGCGGAAATCTCGAAACGGATCAAATCAAGAACGGTTATTTAGCCCGTCATGGGATTTACTTCTATAATTAGAATTGTACCTTAAATAAGATTTCTCTACTATATAAAGAGGGTTCTAATCATTTTTGTAACCATCTTACATTCACGCATATCAAAGCAATATATCACATTTTTATCTCTTGCAAGCTCTGTTGTTCAGTTCATATTTTTAATAGTTTGTTCGGTCGATGCGAGGGCAATTAGCTCAAAGGCCATAATTGTCCATCACATTGGTTTGCTTATTTTTACTGTATTTTCTATCATTAATTCTTACATTTATGAGTTCGTGCCAAGTGAAATCACATATCCTTAAAACCACTAATAAGTTTAATTGTTATCCGATTTTAAGGGTAAACAATGTAGTTGTCAGAATTTTACAGTTTCTTTTAATAGAATTTTTGTTGAGAGATTGAAGCATAATAAGTTCTCATCTTGAATTGTCCCCTAGTAGTCATTTGAAGGAGTAAAATCATAGTTAAAATTACTCAAGAACTTTTGCAGTTAATGGGGACATAGAAATACTTAATCCTTCACAAATATTGAAAACAAGTTTTGTTATGTTCTGCATCTCCTATTTCTTCTTGACTTGTTTAGTTTCAAACATGTTTAGAAGTTGAAAGATAATATTAATATATTGATTAAATGTACTAATAAAACTTTAAAGGAAGCTTCTTACTTGTTGAAGGTAACATGATGCCACATCAAATGAGCTACTTTACAACTTAATGCCACATGACACTTGACAGGACATAGATCTCATTTTTGCAAGGCTATTATTACAAATTGTTTTATTTGACTTTTAAACCACATAAATTTTGATTAATCTTTATTTTCCTTATCAATTTTATTTACCTAATATAGAAACACTCAAACAGAACCAATTGCACCTACAGAATGACTGTTGGCACTGCTCCTACACCACCTTAGACACTAAGAAACAAACCCTTTTGCATTATGGAGTGAGGAGTGACAGAGCCATAAATTTATAAAGAGAGGATTCAAGAAAATATTACTCCCTCTGTTTCAATTTAGATGATACACTTTCCTTATTATTTCGTTCCAAAAAGAATTACACATTTGTACAATTAGAAATAATTCAACTCTAAATTCTTTATTTTATCCCTAACGACAAGTTTTTATAACCACACAAATGTTATGACCACACAAAATTTTATCCCTTATGCTTTTAAAATCACAATTTTTAAAAGCTCATTTTTTTTTTCTTAAACTCCGTACTGAATCAAACTACCTCGTCTAATTTAAACGGAAGGAATATATTACTAAAGTTGGGATTTGTGTAAGTGACCTAAAGCAAATTTTGAATCCCGTTATCACTAAACTAGATTTTCTTATATCAAAGAGATTTAACAGTTATATATAATGAGAATTTTGTTTTTCTTGTCTTCCTATTTAATTGGTATATTTTCTCAGACCCCCTAATTTTATACCTAGCTCCGCCCCTGGCAGCGAACGGGTATAGATATCTTCCCTCCATAGCTAGTTTCACATTTAACAAGTTATTGTTAATTATCCATTCTCATCCTTAATCATAGTGATTTGGAAAGATCAAATGCTAAAGAATTGATAATATACATATTCCATCCATGTTCTTTAATTTGAATAGCCATGATCTGCAGATTTATTTAAAAGCTTCACACATAAACAATGACATATATCTTATATTCATATAAATAAAAGTGTCTGTGTGTGAGCATAAACATAAACACACGAACGACATCATATGTACATGCAGAATTGTATAAATTTAGAAAGAAGATCCAACATATATACACACAACACATAAATATTAAGTATACAGAGATTTGCGTACCTAGAGATGAGCATCGAAAATGGATAAATAAAGTGCAAAAAGATAAAACTTGGGAGATTTGCAGAATTGCACCTGAAGCAATAGGGAAGACTTCTTCAAAGCATGAAACTCATTATTTATAAAAGGAGTAGTAATCTAATGTTGTTACGTCTACCTTATGTAATTATTTTATTGACCAATGAAAATGAATTTGAACTCATGAGTCATAAGTGGGGTTTGTTGGATTATCTCTTTGACGTAAAGACTATCTATAAAATTAAAATAATTAAACATCCACTGAGAAATAAATGTAATAATTTAATTATGAAATTAATGGACAAACGGTCTTTCTCCGTGTATAACGACTGCTTAACCCATTAATTAATTAAGAAGAAAAAAAAAGACATGCAACTTCTTGGTTAGAGCGTGAAACATCCTTCAGTTCATTATTTATGGACTCGCTTCTACTAAAAAAATGATTATTGTTTGAAGGGGGATAATTTGATTGTACTCATCATGAAACGGATAAGTTAGAATTGATATTTCTGATGATTATATTTATAACTTTATAGGAGAAAAGTTTTTGTCAAATTAAAACTAATTATGGGTGTGTTTGGCCGATCTACTTGGTTTTTTGTGGGTGCTCAAGCACCTATTATATTTGATAAGATTTAGTAAATTTGTATAGGTAATTATAAAATATTTAGATAAATATTAAGAGAGCACCCATAACTAAACTCTTTTATTCTTTTCTTTTAGAATTTTTATGAGTGAGCACCCACAAATTTAAAATCTTGAATCTGCCAGTGTATTTGGTAAGAAGGAAAATGAGTGGTTTTTCAGGTTTTATCACTTTCTAATTTTGTTTGGTTGGTGGGAGAAAAAAAATTCTAAAAAATATTTTCTAGTGTTTGGTTAGATAGTTTAAAATATTTTTAGGAAAATAATTTATATGCTACTCACATTCCCCAAAATTCTCATGTTTCATGTAGTCCTCCCTCCTCCCCCCTCCCCCCTCCTTCGGGCACTCTATTTTTTTTTAAGAATTTAATTTTTTTTTTAAATTCACGAAAATCTAAAGGAACTAATATGCTATATTACTTTTTCACACAAGAATAAGTTTGAAATTTGAGCTAGATAACTAAAAAGAAAATACTTATTTTTGTTGAAAAAGAAAGTATCCAATATATAACATGAAAAAGAAATTACTCATTTTCTTGAATGTAAGAAACTAATTTTTCTACATTATGAAAAAAAATACTCAGTTAGTTGAAATGAAAGATAGTACTCTTTTCCATCATGAAAAAAAATTGTATTGTTAAAAGAAAAAAATATTTTTTCTACCTCATAAAAAAAAGTACTCGTTTTATTGAAATGAAAGAAAATACTTTTTCTACATCATGAAAAGAATATGCTCATTTTGTTAAAATAAAACAAGATATATTTTTTTACAATATTAAAAGAAAGTACTCTTAAAAATATTTCGATTTAGAGTGTACGATGAGCGAGGTTGGGGTGTGTGTTGGTGGAGGGGGTAGGAGTGGTTTGAGGGTAGGATGGATGATGTGGATGGGGCTTGGTCGGATGGGGAATATTTTTCCTTATTTTGATAGAAAAATTATTTTTTTCCAATCGAAGGAAAATGAGTTCACGAGAAAAATATTTTAAAAATATTTAAGCTTATTAAATATAAAAAATATTTTCTGGAAAACGTTCCTTTCGTAAAAATCACACCCTATATCTTCTAGCTTTTCCTTATCTACAATTTGCGGACTCCATCCTACGCCAACACAAAAACAATAACTAGAAAACATATATGCTTATCGTATGCCACACAATTGGACGAATATTCCATTAACTATGTACAAAAAGACAATAACTTAATAAGGTATATTTGATTAAAAAGAAACTAGATTATGATTGGATTGGAATTAACACTTGATAGGGATAAATTTTTATCATTCCCTCGAATGAAAATAAGTAAAACAGAATAGATATAAGGAGTGTTTTACTCGCTTGGTTTTTTTGTACAAATAGATATAAGAAGTGTAAAATGTGTAATCTCTATATACGGTAGTAAAAGAATAAAGTGTACCAAGCAACTGGAATAAATGAATAATTAACTCCATTCATGTTAACAAATCTAGAAGTCTTCCTCTCTTGAATGTGCCGTGTTACAATATTGTTTATTAATCTTATTTTATATGGGTAGAATGTATATGTTCAATGAATTGGAAAGTATTCTTTTACTTTCTTTCCTAAATGGACATGCTATAATAAAATGAACTTTCTTTTGCTTAACTTTAGGTTAATTAATTTGTGTGTATATAAATTAGATAAATGGACTTTTTAAGGTACAAACTATTTGTTCAATTACTTTAGGAATAATAGTTACTATATGATTGAAAACTATCAAAACTCCCAAACTAAATGAAAGCGGTGAACAACTAAAAATTAACACATTAAAACTTTAAAATTGACCTCTATTTTACCTTGTATAGACACTATGTGTTTCGGAAAGGGTTTTTTTTTTTTTACGTCTCTTGGAAAGGAAAATATATACTAATATTTTATCTTTTCTTACATAGTGCATCCTCGACGTTTCAATTTATCCTAGTAAGTATAAATATACCTATTGTTTACCTTGAAAATGGTAATTACAATTAGATATAATTTTGTAGTTTTAAAAATTCGTGATTTTCTTTTATGCTAGTTGTTAGACAGTAGATACTAAGCGTGAGATTAGAAAAATAGATAAGAGCTTGAAGGCAGTGTGTTAAGCAAATAAGAGTGGCTCAGAATTGGGGCCTTGAGGTCGAGCTAAGCGTTAGGCTATGTCCGGTTGATGAAGGACTAACAATTTTGAGTGCTTTGATGAAGGATCTTTATGATCAACAGTGAGTAATAAAGAAGAACAATCAATGTAATACAATAAATGTAACAAATCAAGGTAGAATATCTTTTAAGTTAGAGAGCAGAGAATGTTCTTATTCTTGTATTGAATATTGTGTGTCGTACCCTCAAAAAATAACCAGGGTCCCCTTTATATAGGAGGGGAATCGCAATATTACATATGCACTTATTCTTGTGGGTGTTGCCAGCTTTGACCATATGCCTAGGAAACTTGCCGCGTATCCATGATAACTATCGATTTGTGCTGCCCCGAGGTCAGATATGAAGAACCCTCAAGGTCGAACCTCGAACTGTGCCCCGGGTCTTCAAGGTGAAGCTACAAAAAGACACAATGATCGTAAAATTGGGCTCTCTAATTTTATTTGTAAACAGATAGTCCCTGCGTTTCTTAGAGTAAAACGATGAGAAATGATCTCAAATTCTTTCCCCTTCGATACTTCCATCACGACGATAATCACGCCCCACCAAGCGATTGACGTGACAAAACGAGGTGCCTAAAGTTTGCTTCCACATAGTCCTTAAAAGCCTTTGAATTAATTACAGCGGTTGGTTGTCCTTTGGTCCGCTCCAATGTGTACGTTAGACCTCTATAAAAACTTTTTATGTTGTTCCTTATTTTCCACTTGTCACGATCCAATTTCTCCTTCGTTGGGTTTCATTATGACAACTAGTCTTAAGGAACTAAGTAAGCCTGATAATTGCGGAATAACAATCATGAATAATAACATCTAAAATTCTTCTTAAATAGAATTCTTATATAATGAACATCTTCCCAAAATCCGATAGTACAAGTCATAAGCTCTATAGAGTTTTTCGCCACCATTTCTAAACGCAACCTTAAGGAAATAAGTACAGTAATGGGAATATAAAATAACAAGGTGACTCCGAGACCTGCAAAAACTGTAGCAGATTTACCTTCAGTCTCAACCGCGATGACCCGCACAACAACTATCAATCCACCTGGGTCTGTACACAAAAAAATATAAAAGTGTAGTATCAGCACAATCGACCTCATGTGCTGGTAAATCCCTAGCCTAACCTCGGCAAAGTAGTGACGAGGCTAGGACCAGGCTACCAAATAAACCTGTGCAATATAGCGTACAAAATAATAGGAAGCATATAATAATGGTGGCAACACGATCAACCAGTAATATGAATAGCAGGCAACAAGAACAGCATAAACGTTTCTCAACAAATAATAAATACAAGTGCAATCAATTAATCAAATCCTCCACATATAAATCTTTCGCCTATAAATCCTTCAAGTAATAATCTCTAAGATAATATGCTTTTCAATAAATATATTTCAACTATATTTTGTTTCGAGTAAAGGACACCTTGTGACGCCTCATTTCAAAATCATAAACTATATAGGTCTCAATCCACTTTTATATTTTCACGGCACCTCGTGGCCATATTTATATTACAATCGCAAGGACAACTCACATACCATTAAATAAAATCATAATATTTTCGCCGGTACCATATGCCCACATATCTTTGTCTCACATTGCACAATAATATTGTCATGTTACCCAGTTTATAGGTTTCATACCCAATACAATTAAGAATATTCAAAGAGCCTCATTCACTTAACATAAAGTAAGGTACAATTTTCAACCCTATTAGGAAATCAACAAGAAAAAATAAACTTATTTTTAATAAGTAATTTGAGTTAAAAATATAACAATTGTCGAAATTGAAGCATTGAAATATATATATAAATAATGCGAGGTATTTTGAACACTATGGATTCCAACACAAGAGATCACAACCGAAAGGAATCTAAACTATTAAAATACTTGAATTGATAACAACAATTACAACGGAGAGAAAATAATCATGGAAAGAGTACATCTCAGCATAGAGATAACAATCGGGGATCTTTCAGGATACCGTCATGTAGTCCCCAAATGTAAATATCATGTAGATCTCCCGAGTACAGTCTCGTAGTTCAATTCATAAATACGCGGGGATTTATCAAAATTCCGATCCGTAGTCCCAAATGTAAATATCTAGTACTTGGGGAATCTACCTGGTACATTATCGTAGTTCCATATAACTGTGCAAGGGGATCTATCGAAAATCTAACCCGTAGTCTCAAGTAAATGTGATGGGGATCTACTGGAAATCTAACTCGTAGTCCCAAATAAAGAAACAATGGGGATCTATCGGAATCTCACATCCGTAGTCCCAAATAAACAGACAAGGGGGATCTGCCGGAAACTCACATCCATAGTCCCAAATAAACAAACAGCAACAACATGAAGAATATTCAAAACAATCCAACAACCCAATCACAAGAAAATTCTACCACCAAGAGTATGAATGCACGGCAACAAGAGAATCACAAGAAAACTAAGAAGCACAATAACCTTAACAAAACATCAAGACATAATAGGCATTAGATAACTACACCAACAACCACAACAATTTGAAAACCTAGCATATATATACGAGGTCATAGAGGAATTCACAATTTAGAGATAACAAAATGATAAGAAGAACAATCGCTTCAATTAAAGCAAAAAAGGTCAAGTAACATGTAAGAATTAGAGGAAGGCTAACAACATTGTGTGGAGAAAATAGAGGTAAATTATGCAATTAGGTAACTCAATCACAACTCGAGCCAATGCTCTATAATTCTCAATAATTAAATTCTCAACTTGAGCCAATGCTCTATAATGTTCAACAATTTAATTCTCAACTTGAGTCCAACGCTCTACTATAATTATTTAACAATAATACTTTCACAAGTCATATTCCTCAATAGAAATTATCATATAGAGCATATACAATACGAAATGGAGTCACATTAATCAAAGTATAAGACTCACGGGCATGCTTGACACCAATGCATATATACTCGTCATCATGCCTATACATCATACTTAACAAATTAAATAACACATAACAAATAGGACACAACTCCTAATCACTTAAGCTAAGGTTAGACCAAATACTTACCTCGCTTTGCTACCAATTCAAGATTCCAACAAGCGTTTGCCTCGCGAATTCGTCCGAAGCTTTAAATCTAGTCATAATAATTTGATACAGTCAACAAAAATTAAAGAATCAATTTCATAGGAAACTACTATATTTTTCAATAAAATCCGAAATTTAGCTCAAAATTTCTCATGGGGCCCATGTGTCAGATCTGAAGAAACTCATAAAATCCAATACCATTCAGATACGAGTTCAACCATACCAAATTATCGAATTCCAATGTCAAATGGACCTTCAAATCCTAAATTTTCATTTTTTGAAAAGTTTTACAAAAATTACAATTTCTTTCATCCAAATCCGAAATAAATGATGAATATTGATATAGATTTATGAAATGTAATCACTTACGAATATAGACACTTACCCAAGTCGAAATCGTGAAAAACCCATTTGAAATCGCCCAAATCAGAGCTCCATAGCTCGAAATGTATTAAAAATGAAAAATGGGAAGTTAGACATTCTGTCCAAAATTTATGTGGTTACTATTCACGCATATTACTATTCACGGATACTGTTCACGGATACTATTCATAGTGCTGTGAAAAATATGCAATAGCTTTTCTTCAAGTCTAAATCGATCCGTTAATCTTCCGAAATCCACCCGAGGCCCTCGGGACCTCAACAAAATGCATCAACCAATCCTAAAATATCATACGAACTTAGTCGAAACCTCAAATCACATCAAGTAATGCTAAAATCTTGAATCACACACCAATTCAAGCATAATGAAACTAGGAACATCCAACTTCTATATTTGATGCAAAAACATATCAAATCAAGTCTGATTGACTTCAAATTTTTCACACAAGCCATAAATGACAATACGAAGCTATGAAAATTTTTAGAACTAGATTTTGATCATAATATCAAAAAGTTAACTCCCCGGTCAAACTTTACAAAAATCTTATATTTTCCAACTTCCGCCAAAATGCGCCAAATTGTCCTACGGATTTTCAAATCCAAATCTGGACATGATCCTAAGTACAAAATAATCATATGAAACTATTGGAATCATCAAAATTCCATTACGGGGTCGTTTGCTTAAAAGTCAACTCTCCGATCAACTCTTTCTATTTAAGCTTCAAAATGAGAACTAGTCCTTAAAGTTAATTTCGAATCTTCTGAAACCCAAACTCGACCTCTTATACGGGTTGTAATATATATTACGAAGATGTTCGAGATCTTACGTCGCTAAATGAGGCGTTAATTCATAAAATGACAAGTTGGGTCGTTACAACACTACACCGCGAAGACCTCAAAAGAGTTCTTCTGAGGTCTCTCTTGTGTTCTCTTCTCAAATGCAATTTTCATTTCTACTCTAAAATATTTTAACAAGAATGGCAAAAAATTCCACCTATGTCCCTCAGGAAGATGTGTCTTCCTCTTCCTCGCGCTCGTCTAAGGGCAAAGAAACAATGCCCCCTCGCTTTGGGGAATGCATTCCAGAAGCCTTTGAAACGACCTCCGAATTTATGATCGAAAAACCTTTTTCGATGCCGGGATGGTGCGAACTTGTATCCTAATATATTAGTTCAATAGTAGATGTCGAAATGGTAAAGGCCCACTACTACTGGGAGGACGTGATGTTTGTGGGGATTCCTTCTCATGGGGAGGATATAACAACATACAAGGTCGACTTCCTCAGTGTGTATACTTATCCAGTTACCCTTTCCCTGGTAGAGCCATCATCTCATTCAATAGATCATATGATCCTCGATTTTTACAAACGATATCGAGTGACTCTCGGCCAAATTCATCCTTCATTCTGATGCTTCGTTTATATGACCAGATATTATGCGAACATGATTAAGGGGATGCCTTCACCCTCGACCAACTGATAAGAATATATAGTCCCCGACTCTTCCGTGGGGGCCGAATTAATCTCTACTATGGGGGCCTCGAGAGCTCTTTTTTCTTTTACAAACGAGGTTAAGAACGAAGGGCGGATGAGCCATTTTGTCTGAGTTAGGACTTCGAACCTGGTTTCAGTGGAGAGGATGCCATTACATGTAAGGTGGAACGTGAAACGTAAGTAGATATGCTAACTAAATGTTCTCTTGTTTCTTTTTGGGTACATATCCCTACGAACTAACTTTCTCCGCTGATGTAGTCATCGCAGTGTACCCTACTCGGTTAAGGACCTCTCGGGCTGGGTCAACCAGCTGGACTCGATTTGCACATACGTTGAGTGCGTGTGGAACGTTCTATCCCAGGCTCGATGAGAAGCCAAGGACCATAGTGATCCTTTACCTCTACTGTAATTGTATCTCACAAAAGAACTATCACTAATAGCGTCCTCATTCATTGTGTTTATATTTTGCATTTGTGTAGGTCTGAAGGTCTCCTTGATGAGAGAAACACTGCTTGGTGAAGCGGATAGCCCGAAACCTGACGAAGGTGATCGTCGACTCATTCTCCGAAATTCAAGAAAGACAAAGTGGAAGAACCTAAGGCTAATTCAACAACCTTAACTCCAAAAGTATCGGAGAGTCCCCAAGTTGAAGGTGAAAGGAAAGATGATTCCTCGGAAGCACCCGCGGGGGAGAAAACCTAATTGTCCCATATAATGTAGAGTTGATGGCTTCTAAATCCGAACTTGATTTCGTTGTTGTCCTACCTCGGACTGAAGAGGCCTTCTAGGGTGTGTCGAGTGATATCCCCGAGTTAATTGACGGCCAATACTTTTCTCGAGCTAAGGTGCTTTCATTATGTGGTATGAGGGAGCCTAGTTCTGAAGCTCTCCAAAAATAGGAGACGTCCTGAATTGATCCAGTTGTGGTTATTGAAGTGAGCGATTCTCTTTTGCAGTTGACTATTTCTTTGAGAGAGAATTAAGATGCCCAAAATAAAAAGTTTTCAGCGTGGTGGCATTCGTCAAAGATAAAAATGTGTTTGGAAGAATTTTGCTTGCGCCTGAGGAAAAACTTGAGCTTGACGCCTCACTTATTTTCAACGAGATCGACATGCTCTGTAGCAGGTAATATTTTTGTCGATTTTGCTTGATGCTCCAATTTTGTCTTGCTAACATTGTTTCTTTCATGGTTTCGGGCCAAGGTGCTTTATAATCAGACCTTCACCGGGTTTCAAACTGAGCTGACTTGTTACAAGGGTGAGCACAAGAAGCTCACCTTAGAAGCTGATGAGATTAGAGATATTTTTAACAAAAGGGAGGAGAAACTCCGTGTCCTTCGAGATTGTTTGGAGGCGGTGTCCCGATAAACGACTCATCTCACTATATAGGTTATATAGTTCTTGCTTCTTTTTTGTCTACATGTTTATCCGACTTTAGTGCTTTGACACCTTCGAGTCGATCTTTTGCAGCTTGAGAAGAAAGATGCCCTAATGAAGGAGGAACTCCAAGCCAGGGACTCTGAAATTCTCGAACTCAAAGGGTACGCGAGTGAGGTGGTTTTTGAGAGAGATACCCTCAAGGGGGAGGTGGTCTTAGTCGAGCATCAACTTGATGATGCGAGGGCGAAGAGTAATAAGTATAAGGGTCTATATACTGAGTTGGTTGTTAGGCTATCCAAGGTTAGGGATGAAGACGAGGCGTTCATGTCTTTGCATAAAGAGGATGATGCTACTGCAAATGATCAGGACAGGAAGGTTTTCGAGGAGGTCGAGCCGTGGACAATGTCCATTTAGAATCTTGGAGACAGGCTCTCGAGGATATATATGCTGGGGGCATTGATTTGTCCACCGAGATCGAGAAGGTGAAGACCCTAGAAGAGGAGGTTGTGTCCCTACTTTCTTCTAAAGGCAAGTCGAGCAGTGGCTTGGGAAATGATGAATAAGGAGGTGAGATCCCTGAAGGGGGAAAGGCTATTGAAAACCCGAGGGTCATGGTCGGTGTTGTTGAAAGCAAAATTTCTTAAGGACCCTTCGAAGGCATAGCCCTAGTGATAGATATTGTGACGACCCAAAGGGTCATCACTTATTTTATTAATCATTTCGAGCTTCGAGGCCTTGAAAACCTCATTCCATGTTGCCTCGATTTACGTGCACAATCCGAGCATGTAGCCGGAAAGATTTTGTGATAGAAAATATGAATTTTATGAGAAATGTGAATAAAAATGATATTAATATTGATATGGTTGACTTCGGTCAACATTTTTGGTAAACGGATCCGGACCCGAGATTGGGTGGTCCCGAGAGGTCCGTAGGAAAATATGGGACTCGGACATGCGTCCGGAGTCGAATTCTGAGGCCTAGAGCCCAAGTTATGATTTTTTCTATGAAATTGTTTTTGATGAAATTGTTAAAGGAAATGAATTAATTGACCTTGGTATCGGGCTCGTATTTTGGTTCCGACGCCCAGTACAAGTCTTAAATATTATATATGTGATTTTTGTAAAGTTTGGTGACATTCGGATGTCGTTTGAGATGTTTTGGACCTTGAGTTCCAAGTTTGAAAGTTTTGAAAACCAAAAGTATGAAAATTATGAATTTGAGGCTTGATTTGATGAAAACGATGTGATATTGGCGATGTGATCGCACGAACAAGTTCATAATGTGTTTTTGAGGTTGTGTACATGTTTGGTTTGGAGCCCGGGGGGGTAAAGATTTGATAGGCCGTTGGATTAAATTCTGAATTTTTGCACCTGCTGGTTTTTCACCCAGCTGTTGGCTTCGCAATTGCGAAGCATTTCTCGCAATTGCAAAGGTGGCAGATCAAGGCAGGGCTCGCAAATGCGAACCCTGATCGCAAATGCGAAGCCCCATTGACCCAGCCTTGTTCGCAAATGCGAACAATTGTTCGCAAATGCGAAAGTCCCCAGGGCCTACCTATGTTCGCAAATGCGAACAAAAGTTCGCAAATGCGAACATTCCCTATATTGCCTTGGTTCGCAAATGCGAACCATTGTTCGCAAATGCGAACACTGCCCAATATCGCCTGTGTTCGCAAATGCGAACATTAGTTCGCAAATGCGAACACTCCCTTTTTCTGCCAGAGTTCGCAAATGCGAACAAATGTTCGCAAATGCGAACTTCCCAGGCTTAGCTTATTTTTCAAACTCCAGAAATTGGTCGGGGTTCGCAATTGCGAACCCATGTTCGCAAATGCGAACACAGAGACCTATAAAACACGATTTTCAATTCATTTCTTCACTTTTTACAAAACAAAAACACCCATTTGCGATTCTTCACGGATTCCTTCTTCATCAAAACAATTGTAAGTCACTTTTTACTTAATTCTTTCAATTCCTAACATCATTAAACATGTTTTTCAATAGAAATCAAAGGTTTTCATGGTAGAATTTCTTGTTTTTGTTAGAATATAGGGTTTTTCATAAATTGGGAAATTGGACCTCGAATCGAGGTCCGATTTTGAAACAAATCATATACATGAACTCGTGGGAGGATGGGTAACCGGATTTTGGTCCGAACCCCGAGTTCCGAACATGTGGGCCCGGGGTCGAAATTCACTATTCTGGGCAGAATGTTGTAAAAGTTGTAATTAGCCTTATGAATTAGTTTATTGAGTAGTATTGATGATATTAAATCAATTGTGTATAGATACGATTGGATTGGAGCCAAATTTGAAAGAAAAAGACATTTCCACAGATTGAATTGTTCATAAACATTCGAGGTAAGTGTTTGTTCTATCCTAGCTTGAGGGAATAGGATTATGTGTTATGTGTTATGTGATTGAGTGCGGTGTATGGACTGTGGTGACGAGCATCCATACACTAGCGTCTAGTATGACCGTGAGTCGTTGAAAATGCTTATTTTGAGATATATTTATAGATGAATTGTTGAACCTTTGTCAGGTTGTAGAATTGTTATGGTTCTCCCTTGCTGGGACTTGTTGTGAAGATAATTATTGATTGCCCTTGTTGGGATGGTTTATGAATTATCGTTTCTTTCTTTGCCCTTAATCGTGATTGTTATTTGGGTGAGGAAGAGTGATAACGCACGAACGGTGATGCCGTGCCATGTTTTATTATTTATGCACGAAGGTTGATGCGCGTGCCATGTTTTATTATTTATGCACGGGGGTTAATGCCGTGCCATGTTTTATTGATTATGCACGAAGGATCATGCCGTGCCCTGTTATTGAACCATGTACGAAGGATCATGTACTATGGATATGAGGATGAGAGTAAAAGCACGAAGGGTGATGCCGTGTACTTTATTTGCTTATTTGCTGAGGATGAGAGTAAAAGCACGAAGGGTGATGCCGTGCAACTGCTTTCTATTCTTTGACTTGATATTACTTGTGTTTCCATTATACTTTGTTTTTCCTTGTGAATTTATTAACTCTTGTTAATTGTTGAATTCTTTGAGATATTCCTTATTGTGTTATTACCTGGTTATTTCTTGTTATTCTGTGGTATATATATATATTGAATTGCACAGGTTTATGTGAGTGTCCGGTCCTAGGCTTGTCACTACTTCGCCGGGATAGGCCAGGCACTTACCAGCACATGGGGTCGGTTGTGCTGATACTACACTTCTGTGCGTTTTTGCACAGGTCCAGGTTACGATCAGGAGCAGCAGCAGTAAATCGATTGCGTGGGAGTTGATCACATTTGAGACCGAGGTAGCTTGCAGACGTCCGCAGGCCCGGCGTCTCTCTCTTTATTTATGTTACTAGCCGTAGTCTCTTTGTTCCGAGACAAACAGAATTATGTTATATTTCTTTCAAACTTTTATGTGTAGTATTCAGTAGTAGTTCGTGAGTTGGTGACTCCACGTCTTGGGTAGAGGATTTCAGTTATGATTTTCATCTTGTAATTAGTTATTTCTATTTCGATAAAGTATTCCGCATTTATTTAATTAAAGTTGTGTTAAAAAAAGGATAGTATGAATACAGTGGCTTGCCTAGCTACCACGAGTAGGCGCCATCACGATCCCGATGTTGGGGGAAAATCCGGGTCGTGACAAGTTGGTATCAGAGCTCTAGGTTACATAGGTCTCACCACTCACGAACAAGCTTAGTAGAGTTTGAGAGGTAGGTACGGAGACGTCTGTACTTGTCCTCCAGAGTCTATTGAGTTAGGAAAGAGTCTCTCATTTGTTCTTTCTTGTCGTGCGACTTGTTCCTCAATTACCGATTGAATTTCTATTCTGTCCTTTCGCAGATGGTGAGGACACGCGCTTCTTCGTCCGCTGCATCAGCACAACCGACCCCATGTGCTGGTAAGTGCCTGGCCTATCCCGGCGAAGTAGTGGCAAGCCTAGGACCAGACACTCCCATAAACCTGTGCAATCTCGTCTCATATTGTGATTGACGAGGAAGTTCCGGTTCCAGCAGCTCCAGGGGGCCCAGCTCAGGTCCCAGGAGAGGCTTTAATTACCCCAGATCTCCGGGATGCTTTGATACCAACTTGTCACGACCCGGATTTCCCCCAACATCGGGATCGTGATGGCGCCTACTCGTGGTAGCTAGGCAAGCCACTGTATTCATACTATCCTGTTTTTAACACAATTTCAATTCAGGCACCAGTGGTTCAGCCAGCTGTGGCCACTCAGTCAGTACCACAACTCATGCAGGTGATGGAGCGGCCATGACTTCTGATTCGTTATGGAGGCTTGATCGGTTCTCCAAGCTATTTACCACTACATTCAGTGGAGCCACATCAGAGGATCTTCAGGACTTCTTATTCAGTTGCCATGAGATTCTCAAGACTATGGGGATCGTGGAGACAAACGGAGTTGACTTCTGTACATTCAGGCTTGCAGGATCCGCCAAGACTTGGTGGAGAGATTATTGCTTGACTCGACCAGCAGGGTCCCCAGCTTTATCATGGGATCAGTTTGCGGAACTATTTATGGAGAAGTTTCTCCCTGCTACTCAGCGGGATGTACTTCGGAGGCAGTTTGAGCGCCTCCATCAGGGCACTATGACGGTTACACAGTATGAGACGAGATTTGTCGATTTGGCTCGTCATGCAGTGGTGATACTTCCCACAGAGCGGGAGAGGGTCCGCAGGTTTATAGATGGGCTTAATCAGCCAATTAGACTCCAGATGGCTATGGGCGTGGGGAGTGACATATCATTTCAGGAGGCAGCCAATGCAGCACGCAGAGTTGAGATGGCTCTTGCTCGGGGAGGCGGTTATTC
Organism: Nicotiana noctiflora; assembly: GCA_032618575.1. Taxonomy (NCBI): domain Eukaryota; kingdom Viridiplantae; phylum Streptophyta; class Magnoliopsida; order Solanales; family Solanaceae; genus Nicotiana; species Nicotiana noctiflora. Next base: position 141,258 of record JASVEL010003538.1, read on the forward strand.
TTCAGACAAGAGGCCTCGTCATTCAGGCAGGTTTAGTGGTTCTTCCTCTGGTGGCAGAGAATCCTTTGATAGAGGCCAGTCTTCCAGGCCTTTTCATTCCGCCCTTCAGGCTTCACAGGGTGGACCAGGTGATCGTGGTTTTCGTGGGCATTATTCAGACCAGCCTCCTATTAATGCTCAGCCTCTTCATAGTGTTCGTGGAGGCCATTCGGGTCGTCGGGGCCAGCAGCCCTATCAGTCTAAGAGTTGTTACGATTGTGGTGACCCAGAGTCATTTTATTAGGTATTGCCCTTTAGCAGCGGGCAACTCTCGGCCAACGAGGTCCTCGTCCCATGATTCGTGCCCCACCGACCCTCACCGGGTAGAGATTATAGAGGTGGAGGTCGAGACCGTAGAGGTGGAGACCGTCCAGCGAGAGGTAGAGGTCATCCAGTTGATGGTCGTCCTAGAGACGCAGCTCAGAGGGGAGGTGCAGATCCCCGTTTCTATGCTTTACCAGCCAGGCCAGAGACAGAGGCATCAGATGCTGTGATTACAGGTACTATTCTTGTGTGTGGCAGAGGTGCTTCAATATTATTTGACCCTGGATCTACATATTCCTACGTGTCTTCCTACTTCGCACCGTATTTGGCTGTGCCCAGCTATGCTCTGGATATTCCAGTTTATGTGGCTACGCCAGTGGGTGACTCTATTGTAGTCGATCGGGTGCATCGTTCGTGCGTAGTTATATTTGGGGGTCTTGAGACCCGTGTTGATCTGTTGCTTTTGGATATGGTAGATTTTGATGTCATATTGGGGATGGACTGGTTGTCCCCATATCATGCTATTCTAGATTGTCATGCCAAGACTGTGACATTGGCCTTGCCAGAATCACCCCGACTAGAGTGGAAAGGTACCTCAAGCCACTCCGTTCGCACTGTTATTTCCTATGTTTAGGCTCGACGCATGGTCGAGAAGGGGTGTCTAGCTTATCCGGCTTATGTTCGTGATTCCAACGCAGAGGTTCCTTCCATTGAGTCAGTCCCTATTGTACAAGAGTTTCCTGAGGTTTTTCCTTCAGACCTGCCGGGCATGCCACCCGACAGGGATATTGATTTCTGTATTGATCTAGCACCGGGCACTCAGCCCATCTCTATTCCACCCTATCGTATGGCCCCGCCAGAGCTAAAAGAGTTGAAAGATCAGTTGCAAGACCTTCTTGAGAAGGGCTTTATCAGTCCCAGTGTTTCCCCATGGGGAGCACATGTATTATTTGTAAAGAAGAAAGATGGCTCGATGCGGATGTGTATTGATTACCGGCAATTGAACAAAGTGACAATAAAGAATAAGTATCCACTGCCGAGGATTGATGATTTGTTTGACCAGCTCCAGGGAGCGAGGGTATTCTCTAAGATAGACTTGAGGTCAGGCTACCATCAGCTGAAGATCAGGGCGGCCGACATTCCTAAGACAACCTTTCGCTCTAGATATGGGCATTATGAGTTCTTGGTCATGTCCTTCGGGTTGACCAATGCCCCAGCAACATTCATGAAGTTGATGAATTGGGTATTCAGGCCTTACTTAGATCTGTTTGTGATAGTCTTTATAGATGACATCCCGGTGTACTCCCACAGCCAGGAAGAGCACGAGCAGCACCTCAGAGTGGTTCTTCAGACTCTGAAAGATAACCAACTATATGCCAAATTTTCTAAATATAAGTTCTGGCTGAGTTCAGTTGCATTACTGGGCCATGTTGTGACGGCATAAGGTATACATTTCGATCCAAGGAAGATGGAGGCGGTCAAGGAGTGGCCTAGACTAAGATCAGCCACCAAGATCCGGAGTTTCTTGGGGTTAGCAAGTTACTACCGTCGATTTGAAGAGAGGTTCTCTTCTATTGCAGCCCCAATGACCAGGTTGACCTAGAAGGGTGCCCAGTTCAAGTGGTTAGATGAGTGTGAGGCGAGCTTCCAGAAGCTCAAGACGGCTTTGACTACAGCACCAGTGTTTATACTACCTACGGGTGCAGGGCCTTATACAGTTTATTGTGATGCATCCCGTACGTGGCTTGGAGCGGTATTGATGCAGGATGGTAAGGTTATCGCTTATGCTTCGAGGCGGTTAAAAATACATGAGAAGAATTATCCAGTTCATGATCTTGAGTTAGCAGCAGTGGTTCATGCCTTAAAGATCTGGAGGCATTATCTATATGGTGTGACACGTGAGGTGTACACTGATCACAAAAGCCTACAATACTTGTTCAAGCAAAAGGAGTTGAATCTACGACAGCGGAGATGGTTAGAGTTGCTAAAAGACTATGATGTTACTATCTTATATCACCCGGTAAGGCCAATGTGGTGGCCGATGCTTTGAGTAGAAAGTATGCCAGCATGGGTAGTCTTGCATACATTCCGGTCAGTCAGAGACCGTTAGCTCTAGATGTCCAGGCCTTAGCCAACCGGTTCGTGAGATTAGACATTTCTGAGCCTAGCAGGGTGTTAGCCCGCACGGTCGCTCGTTCTTCTTTATTAGAGCGTATCCGTGAGAGGCAATTTGATGATCCTCATTTGCGTGAGTTGAGAGATACAGTACAGCGGGGAGGTGCCACACAGGTAAATCTAGATGATGATGGAGTATTGAAATTGCAGGGTCGAGTTTGCGTACCCAATGTCGAAGGGATTCGAGAGTTGATCTTAGCGGAGGCCCACAGTTCGCAGTATTCTATTCACCCAGGCGCCGCGAAGATGTATCAGGACTTACGGCAACACTATTGGTGGCGTAGAATGAAGAAAGATATCGTTGCATATGTCGCTCGGTGTCTAAATTGTCAGCAGGTGAAATATGAGCACCAGAGACCTGGTGGTGTATTCCAGAGGATTGAAATTCCTGAGTGGAAATGGGAGCGGATCACTATGGACTTCGTTACTAGACTTCCTTTGACTCGGAGGAAATTTGATGCTATTTGGGTCATTGTTGATAGGCTGACCAAATCAGCACACTTTATTCCAGTATCTGTCTCCTACTCGTCGGAGAGGTTAGCGGAGGTTTACATTAGGGAGATTGTTCGTCTCCACGGAGTGCCAGTATCTATTATCTCTGATCGGGGTACGCAGTTTACCTCGCGGTTCTGGAGAGCGGTCCAGCAGGAGTTAGGCACCCAGGTTCAGTTGAGTACAGCATTTCATCCTCAGACGGATGGCCAGTCCGAAAGGACTATTCAGATTCTAGAGGACATGCTTCGAGCCTGTGTTATTGATTTCGGAGGCTCGTGGGATCAGTTTCTACCATTAGCAGAGTTCGCCTACAATAACAGCTACCAATCTAGCATCCAGATGGCTCCGTATGAGGCGTTGTATGGTAGGCGATGTCGATCACCGGTTGGATGGTTTGAACCGGGAGAGGCTCGGTTGTTGGGTACAGACTTAGTTCAGGAGGCCTTAGATAAGGTCAAGACTATTCAGGAGAGATTGCGTTCAGCTCAGTCTATGCAAAAGACTTATGCGGATCGTAAGGTTCGAGATGTAGATTTCATGGTTGGTGAACGAGTATTGCTCCGGGTGTCGCCTATGAAGGGCGTGATGAGGTTCGGGAAGAAGGGCAAGCTCAGCCCTAGGTATATTGGTCCATTTGAGATTCTAGACAGAGTGGGAGGGGTGGCTTACACATTAGCTTTGCCGCCTAGCTTATCAGCCGTGCATCCAGTTTTTCACGTATCTATGCTTCGGAGATACCACGGCGATCCCACACATGTGTTAGACTTCAGTACCGTCCAATTGGACAATGATCTATCTTACGAGGAGGAGCCGGTGGCCATTCTAGACCGGCAGGTTCGACAGTTGAGGTCGAAGAGTTATCCTTCCGTGCGTGTTCAGTGGAGAGGTCAGCCTCCTGAGGCATCGACCTGGGAGTCCGAGTCTGATATGCGGAGCCGCTACCCACACTTGTTTCCTGACTCAGGTACTACTTTCTTTTGTCCGTTCGAGGACGAACGGTTGTTTTAGAGGTGGAGATTGTGACGACCCAAAGGGTCATCACTTATTTTATTAATCATTTCGAGCTTCTGAGGCCTTGAAAACCTCATTCCATGTTGCTTCGATTTACGTACACAATCCGAGCATGTAGCCGGAAAGATTTTGTGATAGAAAATATGAATTCTATGAGAAATGTGAATAAAAATGATATTAATATTGATATGGTTGACTTCGGTCAACATTTTTGGTAAACGGATCCGGACCCGAGATTGGGTGGTCCCGAGAGGTCCGTAGGAAAATATGGGACTTGGACATGCGTCCCGAGTCGAATTCCTGAGGCTTAGAGCCCAAGTTATGAATTTTTCTATGAAATTGTTTTTGATGTAATTGTTAAAGGAAATGAATTAATTGACCTTGGTATCGGGCTCGTATTTTGGTTCCGACGCCCGGTACAAGTCTTAAATATTATATATGTGATTTCTGTAAAGTTTGGGGACATTCGGATGTCGTTTGAGATGTTTTGGACCTTGAGTTCCAAGTTTGAAAGTTTTGAAAACCAAAAGTATGAAAATTATGAATTTGAGGCTTGATTTGATGAAAACGATGTGATATTGGCGATGTGATCGCACGAACAAGTTCATAATGTGTTTTTGAGGTTGTGTACATGTTTGGTTTGGAGCCCGGGGGCTCGGGTAAAGATTTGATAGGCCGTTGGATTAAATTCTGAAATTTTGCACTGCTGGTTTTTCACCCAGCTGTTGGCTTCGCAATTGCGAAGCATTTCTCGCAATTGCGAAGGGGGCTGATCAAGGCAGGGCTCGTAAATGCGAACCCTGATCGCAAATGCGAAACCCCTCATGCCCAGCCTTGTTCGCAAATGCGAACGTCCCCAGGGCCTGCCTATGTTCGCAAATACGAACAAAAGTTCGCAAATACGAACATTCCCTATACTGCCTGTGTTCGCAAATGCGAACCATTGTTCGCAAATGCGAACACTGCCCTATACTGCATGTGTTCGCAAATGCGAACATTAGTTCGCAAATGCGAACACTCCCCTTTTCTGCCAGTGTTCGCAAATGCGAACAAAAGTTCGCAAATGCGAACTTCCCAGCCTTAGCTTAGTTTTCAAACTCCAGAAATTGATCGGGGTTCGCAATTGCGAACCCATGTTCGCAATTGCGAACACAGAGACCTGTAAAACACGATTTTCAGTTCATTTCTTCACTTTTTACAAAACAAAAACACCCATTTGCGATTCTTCACGGATTCCTTCTTCATCAAAACAATTGTAAGTCACTTTTTACTTAATTCTTTCAATTCCTAACATCATTAAACATGTTTTTCAATAGAAATCAAAGGTTTTCATGGTAGAATATCTTGTTTTTGTTAGAATATAGGGGTTTTTCATAAATTGGGAAATTGGACCTCGAATTGAGGTCCGATTTTGAAACAAATCATATACATGAACTCGTGAGGGGATGGGTAACCGGATTTTGGTCCGAACCCGAGTTCCGACCATGTGGGCCCGGGGTTGAAATTCACTATTTCGGGCATAATGTTGTAAAAGTTGTATTTGGTCTTAAGAATTAGTTTGTTGAGTAGTATTGATGATATTAAATCAATTGTGTATAGATACGATTGGATTGGAGCCAAATTTGAAAGAAAAGACATTTCCACGGATTGAATTGTTCATAAACATTCGAGGTAAGTGTTTGTTCTATCCTAGCTTGAGGGAATAGGATTATGTGTTGTGTGTTATGTGATTGAGTGCGGTGTATGGACTGTGGTGACGAGCATCCATACACTGGCGTCTAGTATGACCGTGGGTCGTTGAAAATGCTTATTTTGAGATATATTTACAGATGAATTGTTGAACCTTTGTCAGGTTGTAGAATTGTTATGGTTCTCCCTTGTTGGGACTTGTTGCGAAGATAATTATTGATTGCCCTTGTTGGGACGGTTTATGAATTACTGTTTCTTTCTTTGCCCTTAACTGTGATTGTTATTTGGGTGAGGAAGAGTGATAATGCACGAAGGGTGATGTCGTGCCATGTTTTATTATTTATGCACGAAGGTTGATGCCGTGCCATGTTTTATTATTTATGCACGAAGGTTAATGTCGTGCCATGTTTTATTGATTATGCACGAAGGATCATGACGTGCCCTGTTATTGAACCATGTACGAAGGATCATGCCGTACTATGGATGTGAGGATGAGAGTAAAAGCACGAACGGTGATGCCGTGTACTTTATTTGCTTATTTGGTGAGGATGAGAGTAAAAGCACGAAGGGTGATGCCGTGCAACTGCTTGCTATTCCTTGACTTGATATTATTTGTGTTTCCATTATACTTTATTTTTCCTTGTGAATTTATTAATTGTTGTTAATTGTTGAATTCTTTGAGATATTTCTTATTGTGTTATTACCTGGTTATTTCTTGTTATTCTGTGGTATACATATATATTGAACTGCACAGGTTTATGTGGGTGTCTGGTCCTAGCATTATCACTACTTCGCCGGGATAGGCCAGGCACTTACCAAGACATGGGGTCGGTTGTGCTGATACTACACTTCTGTGCGTTTTTGGACAGGTCCAGGTTACGATCAGGAGCAGCAGCAGTAAATCTTTTGCGTAGGAGTTGAACTTTGAGACCGAGGTAGCTTGCAGGCGTCCGCAAGCCCGGCGTCTCTCCCTTTACTTTATGTTACTAGCTGTAGTCTCCTTGTTCCGAGACAAACAGAATTATGTTATATTTCTTTCAAACTCTTATGTGTAGTATTCGGTAGTAGTTCGTGAGTTGGTGACTCCACGTCTTGGGTAGAGGATTTCAGTATGATTTTCATCTTGTAATTAGTTATTTCTATTTCGATAAAGTATTCCGCATTTATTTAATTAAAATTGTGTTAAAATAGGATAGTATGAATACAGTGGCTTGCCTAGCTACCACGAGTAGGCGCCATCACGATCCCGATGTTGGGGGAAAATTCGGGTCGTGACAGATTAGGGTTTTATTTGCTTTTCACCTTGTAAAGGCTTCAGACATTGGCTTCGTAAATGCACATTTGTGAACCTTTCAACATATATGTAAAGGCTTTTAATTTTTTATTTTTTCTTTGATGTTTTAGGAATAAATGGTGACGTTTACTTGATAATTGATCCAAAATTTCGGACCTCAAATTTAATCCCTTAGGAAACTGCTATCGCTGAGTAGTTTGTAATGATCGAGAGTTGATCGCATGGGGCTTAGTCCCCGAGTCATGTTTTTATTTGAGTTTATTGACCTTTGAGTTTTTGAATTTTATGTTGGCTCTTAGGTTCTTACGCTTGGGTAGGTACGACCTTTGGTATGAGTAGGCGCTTAGGCTCTTACACGTTAGGTCGGTACGACCTCTAATATTGGCTAGCGCTTAGACTCTTATGCGTTGGATCGATATGGCCTCTAATATTGGCTTTATTTTTCCCTCGTTAAAGACATTTTAAAGTTTTGTGTTCGTCCCATGCTCTTCGACGGCTTGATAAGAACCTCGATTGTGAGTCGTTATGTAGCGATAGATGAGCACCTCAGGAGTTTTTGCTCGATGGCTAAATTGTTTCGAAGCTTGTTGTTTGGAGGTGATATGATCAAAGCTCTTTTGCTCATGCCGAGGGTAGCCTGATTAACTGGTTCCTTTTGAAATATTTTCGAAGTAATTAAAGGCTTGTGATTTCATAGCTTTGGTCGCAGACTTTTAGTCCTCGAGTGAAGTAGTTTCGGCATTGATATAGCTTTAACTTCAAGATCGGGATTATGCCTATTGTAAGGTCTTATAAATTTTAACATGCCTTACTCGAAGTCTTACAGATTTGGTTACTTGGTAAAAGTATCTCATGCCTTGCATGAGGTCTTACATATTTGGTATTGCCTTATGAAGGCCTTATGAGCTTGAGGTTGCCCGCATCGGGTCTTATAGCCTTGAGCTTTTGGCGAATTGATGGATTAACAGTCGGCGACAGTCCCCGAGACATCAAAAGTTTTTTGGCTCTAGAGCCGTTCTTTGTAAACTTGGTGTTGCCTCATCGAGGGCTTACAAGTTCGAAGTTTCCGACCCGGAGGTTATATGGCTTAAAGTTTTTGATGTTAGTCCTCGAGTGTTCTGGAAGTTTCTGGCCCTGAGATTTGTTAAAAATAGTAGACTTCTTTGATGCGTAAAGAATTTTGATGGGGGAAAATGTTCTTTGATTACTTGGCGTAAGTATACATTTTTTCGCGTTCAAGGGTTTAGTTATTCTTTTCGAACACAGTTCATTTGACCATTTGGCCTGATACATCATTTTTTCCTATCGAGGCCCTTTTTGGCTCATCTTGACTTCTCCGAGGAGGTGATCTCCCGGGGGATATCCCCAATATTCGATGTTGATTATAGAGAAGCATTGAATACTTGTTAAGTTCTCCTTAGGTAGCATATAGATGTTTCCTCTTTAAAAACCTTATCGGTAAAACTCTTATTGGGATAAAATCGTATCGAAGGAAAAAGTGCAACACATGCTTTAAAACCCAAGGTCTTCGAGTCGGGGGATGTTTCAGTGTCTTCCATTGGACACCTTAACAGTAGTAATGTTTGAGCATTGATATGTTCCAATTGCTTGCACGTTGTTCGCCTTCCATGGTACCGATCTTGTATGACCCTTTGTCAACCACACCGAGGGCGCGGTATGGTCCTTCCTAATCTTGGCCTAGCTTTCCTTCATTATGTTTCGAGTGTTTAGTGTAACTTTCCTTAGGACTGAGTCCCCGACTCCGAAATGTCGGAAATTTTTTCTCCTGTTATAGTACCTTTCAATCCTTTGTTTTTGGGCGGCCATTTCAACCAACGAAGCTTCTCGCTTTTTATCCAATAGTTTGAGGGCCACAATCATAGCCTCGTTGTTTGAGCTCTTGGTGGTGTGTCGAAATTTGGCGCTTGGCTTTCCGATCTCTACCAATATCAAAGCCTAGGCACCATATACCAGAGAGAAGGGCATTTCTCCTGTGCTTGATTTTGGAGTTGTTCGATATGCGCAACTTCCAGTATTACTTCTCTCCATTTTCCCTTAGCACTTTTTAAGTTTTATATGATGGTCTTGTTTGTAGATTCAGCCTGACCATTTTCACACGGGTGGTAGGGTGTCGACATGATTCTTTTAATTTTGTGATCCTCGAGGAACCGTGTTACTTTGCTTTCGGTGAACTACTTCTCTTTATCACATATTATCTCGAAAGGAATATCAAATCGACACATGATTTGGTCCCAGATAAAGTTAATGACTTCCTTTTCTCTTATGTTCTTAATGGCCTGTGCTTCTATCCATTTTGAGAAGTAGTCAGCATAAATAAAATAAATCTAGCTTTACCTGGTGCCATTAGTAGAGGTACGATGATGTCCATCCCCTTTCATGAACGGCCATAGCCACAAGACCAAATATAGCTGTTTATCGGGTTGGTGAATCATTAGGGAAAATCCTTGGCATTTGTTGCACTTACGGACGAACTCTTAGTGTCATTTTCCATGATGTCCTAATAAGCCTACTCTGATCACCTTTTAGACTAAGGAATCGGCACCAGAGTGATTTCCACAAGTGCCCTCGTGGATTTCTCGGAGCACATAATCCGTGTTCCCCAACCCTAGACATACTGCTAGAGGCCTATCAAAGGTTCTTCTACATAGAGATCTATTTTCGTCAAGCGATTATCGAGGTGCTTTGGTTCGCAGGACCCTCAACTATTTTGGGTCCGTGGGTAGTTTCCCGCTTTTCAAATAATCGATATATTTATTTCTCTAATCCCATGTCAGGCTAGTGGAGTTGATCTCGGTATGACCTTCATCGATCACTGATTTGGATAGCTGAACAACTGTTCTGGGGAGTAGGTTATCTTCCTCAACAGATGATCCCAGGTTTGCGAGGGCATCGACCTCGCTATTCTGCTCTCGAGGTATGTGGACCAAAGTCCATTCTTTGAAGCCGTGCAATGTGACTTGAATTTTGTCTAAGTACCTTTGCATCCTATCTTTTCGAACCTCGAAGCTACTATTTACCTGATTTACTACCAGGAGGGAATCACATTTTGCTTCGATGACTTCCGCTCCTAGGCATTTGGCAAATTCCAGGCCTGCAATCTCATCATCATATTCGGCTTTGTTGTTAGTTAACCTTGTAGTTTTTATAGATTGCCTGATTATGCTACCTGTAGGCGACTTCAGAACTATGCCGAGCCCAGACCCTCTTGCGTTCGAAGCACCGTTAGTGAATAGGGTCCACAACCCAAAAAATGTACCTATTTTTAATAAAATTTCTTTCTCTACCTCGGGCACGAGGGAGAGCGAAAAGTCAGCCATGAAATATGCCAAAATTTGGGACTTGATTGTTGTTCGGGGTTGATACTTGATATCATATCCCTCGAGTTGGATGGACCATTTAGCCAGCCGGCGCGATAATTTGGGCTTATGCAATATGCTTCAAAGAGGATATGTTGTTAAAACACAAATATGATGGCATTGAAAGTAACGTTTCAATTTTCGTGATGCACTTATTAATGCATGAGCTAATGTTTCTAGGTGCGGATACCAAATTTCGGCATCTCCCAGGGTCCGATTTACATAATAAATATGAAATTTTGTACCTTGTTCTTATCGAACTAGCACACCACTTACCGCTATCTCAGATACGGCTAGGTATAAATATAGTGTTTCATCTTCCTTTGGCGTGTAGAGTAAAGGTGGGCTAGTCAGATATCGCTTCAACTCCTCTAAGGCACGTTGGAATTCTGGAGTCTATTCAAGGTTGTTTTTTAGTAAGTAGAAGACAATGACTCATGTCTAATGACCTCGATATGAATCGGCCAAAGGCCTCTATCCGCCTGGCTAGCTGTTGCACGACCTTCACATTGTTTACCATCGTAATTTCTTCGATGGATTTGATTTTGTCGGGGTTGATATTGATTCCTATGTTCGACACCATGAAGCCTAAGAATTTTCCTGACCCACTCCGAAGGCACATTTCTCAGGATTGAGTTTCATGTTGTAGCTTCTAAGGATGTCGAATGTCTTCGGCAAATGAGTCAAATGGTCCTCTGTGCACAAGGACTTAACTAGCATGTCATCGATATAAACTTCCATAGATTTACCTATTTGATGTTCGAATATTTTATTAACTAGGCACTGATACGTGCTCCCGCATTTTTCATCCCCAAGAGCATTACATTATAACAATACGGAATTTTTCACTGGTACGCAATTTTTCAAATCCTTGAGCATTATTATGATCTCGGGGTTGGTCCCCGACTCATTTTCATTCGACCTCTCTGCGACCGATTATTCCCTACGTGTGATTTCTCGAGATGGATCAGGTTCAATTTTGCTCGGTGCGCGACTTTGGTTCTGTAACTGAGATATTGCCTTCTGTTGATCCCGTAACATTTCGAAGATCATCTCTAGATTGATCTTGTTTCCTCTATTATTTTAAGCATTTTGCGCTGTCGATCGGGCTCCACCACGGATGTTATTTCTGGGGTCGGTAGACAGGTTTGTGTCGATAGCCACATGCGAGTTAGCATCCAACGGGTCCGCGATTGGAATTCCAATAGGATCAACGGGTGGTACCTCGTTACCGGGTGCTATGTTGTTATTTTTACCGTGGTGACCAGACTCATTGTCAACATGTAGGGTGCCAATTATGAGTTTGACATTTTGAGCTTTAACCTGAAATTAGAGGCACTTCAAAGAACATGTATAAAGTAGTGTATGTTATAAAAAATTTGTATCAAATAACTATTATTATTCTTAACTCCACGGTGGGCGGCAAACTATTTTTCCTCAAAATTGGGTAACAATTGAATTTATAAGCGATTTTAAGGATACATGAATTAAATTAACACAAAGCGATAAATAAAAGTACAATTGAAATAAGCAATGACAAAGTAAATTCAAACCGCACAACTTGAACAGGTACAACCTTGGGTGATGAGCCACCCTTGAACATAATGCACTTCGATCAATCAAGACACAATTGAATAAGAACTTAAATAGAAAATAACAGTATATTGCTTCTGAATTATTGTTATAATGCCTTTTACAAGTAAGTAAACCTCCTTTGTATATTAGGGGAGTCTTACTTTAGTAACAATTCTATAAAAGGTAAAAATCTCCTGATTTGCTCATTTGCCGGTTTCTTATTGATACGTGCCGATATTCCCTTCGTAATACCCGACTGCTCACAGATATTTCGATCTTATGTTATTTCGCTGTTGGTTATAGTGACAATATTTCCTCGAGCTCGTTTGGGATCAGGGTCGATTCTGGAATCATGGACTCAATATTCTCGAGGACGGACATTCTGACTTTGTGTTCTAGTTCGGTGGGATTCGGGGTCAATCTTCAATCCCTCATATTTCGAGCCCGATTTGTCAAGTAATAGACGAGTCCGATTTCGACCATATATAAGTTCAGTCTAAGCATAAATAAGTAATGAATTTTAACTTTTGAAAGTTTTGAAAATTGTATATTGACAAATGGAGCCATATACACTAAGGCGTTTCAAAATAAAAGGAGTATCATAGAGTTGAAATGGAGGGTCAATGTATACATTTTTCCCATTATCTATTATCTTAAGAAGATTTAAAATTTTAAAATAAATGGCATTTACACATATTTTTGTAAGCATTAAAAGTCTGATGTATATTAATAATAGTAAGTTATAGTCTACTGCAGAATTTCTACCTTCATTTCTCTGACATCTAAAAGGGAAAATAAAATTAAAAAGTATGTCGTGAATATATATATGTATGTATACAAAATTGTGAAAACGTATATTCAAGATTCAAAAACCGCACCAAAACCCTCTGCCCATTCTCGAACATCGACAACTCATTTCCCTCCATTTCTTCGTCTTCTTCCCAACAAACCCTAATCCCCCATCTCCTCTACAACTCATTCAAAGCTCCCGAAAATATAACTAATTAAAAACCACATTGAACAAGTGAGGTAAAGAAAAGCATTTCCATTGCAGCATTTTCCATCAAGGGTAAAGGTCCGTTTTTTAATCTTTCTGTTTTTTTTGTTGTGAAATTAAAAATGGGTTGTAATAAGATTTCACTGTGCTTTTTTTCTAATGCGATAGACAGTCCCTAATCCTTTGAACTTGGGGAATTTCAATATTTAAGGTGTGTTATGAAAGTTGAACTTTTGATATAGCTTTTGGAATGATTTCTGGAATTACTATGTCTAACACTCTAAATTTTGATGGCATTTGGGAATTTCTATATTTAAGGCTATGCTATTATGAATATTGAAATGTGTGCACAATTTTTGGAATTACTCTGTCTGTTTTCTTCAATCAACTAATAGAAAGATACAGCATCTGTAGCTTGTATCCAAGTTACTTTAAGATTTTAGAGCAAGGGAGATAACTGAGAAACCTATGGCTAAGTGACCAATGTTCTTGTTCGTATTCATGTAACTAGAATAGCACTGATCCAACATCTTCTTGGTGATGTTTGGTATAATGTTTGTCATTTATATCAGCTTGTTGCTCTTTCTACAACTATGAAAAATTAGCAAGAGCATATTGTTTTTGTATTGGTTGCTATTATAACTATAAAAACCAAACAAGTTTATTTTGACAAATGTGTTCTTGAGCCTTGTCTATTTGCCATGTTTTTCTAATCTTTGAAATATTGGACATAAGAACACTACATTTTTATTTTTAGGTTCAATATCCCAGAGAATTGCAGGTTTGAAGGTAGTAACTTTCTTGGTCTATTTTAAGGTTTTCTAACTTCGCAAATCAAAACTACTTTAGCATTTGGTTTTCTTTCTGTTTTAGGGTGGATGTCGTTTTGCTGGTTGATTCTTTTTTTTTCATGCTTCTTTTATTTAAACGTATATTATTCACTTTCTTGCTTCTTGTGTTTAACTGTATGTTTATTGCTTTTCGTACTTTCATCTTGCTTGTTGTTTGGTTGATATAATTTAACCTTTTTTTTTTTAAATTAGATGGCAGAGATTGAAAGTTTAAGTGAACATGGGAGTTCAAATGAAACAACTAACACTACATCTATCAGTGAAAATTGTTCAAAAAAAAGGAAAACTATGAAGTCCGGGTCTATAGTTTGGGAACACTTTGAAAACTTCACTGATTCTTATGGAGAAACAGGAGCGAAGTGTAAGTACTGTGATAAGTGCTATGCTGCTCATACAATAGACAATGGTGCATCCACATTGATTGGTCATATGGTAAAGTGTGCGAAATTTCCCCATAACATTGAAACTAGGCAAACACAAGTAGGCTTTCAACTAATTTCAGGTGGCCCAATAGTTGAGAGAAATCTTAATCCTTGCGAATTTGACCAAGAACTTTGTAGCAGAGCATTAACTCGGATGATAATAGTTGATGAGCAACCTTTTAGTGTTGTTGAAAAGGAAGGTTTTAAGAACTTTATGAAAGTCCTACAACCGCAATTTCATATTCCTTCTCGCATTACAGTGATTAGGGACTGTTTTGATCTTTATCGTGAAGAGAAACAGAAACTGAAGAAAATTTTTGAAGAAACACAACAAAGAGTTTGTCTTACTGCTGATATATGGACTTCATTGCAAGGAATGAATTACATGTGTCTTACGACTCATTTTATCGACAAAGATTGGACTTTGCATAAAAAGATACTGAATTTTTGTCCAGTTACCAGTCATAAATGCGATGATATGGCAACTGTTATTATCAAATGTTTGCGTGATTGGGGTTTAGATAAGGTGCTCACTGTTACGGTTGATAGTGTGGATGATATCACAGTAGAAGAGCTGTCTAAACAATTTAGTAGATGGGGAACAAATATAATGGATGGTAACCACTTTCATATGAGATGTATGGCTCACATCATCAATCTTATCGTTCAAGAAGGTTTGGAAGAAGTGGGTGATTCTGTGAAACGTGTTAGACAAGCTGTGAGATACATTAAGCAATCTTCCAAAAGGTGGAGAAAGTTTAAAGCATGTTGCTTATTGGAAAGGATAACGTGTGAAAATTCACTATGCTTGGATGTTCCTACTAGGTGGGATTCCACATATTTGATGTTGAATGTGGCACAAGAATTTGAGGAAGCATTTGTAAGGTATGGTGCTCTTGATCCTGGATTGATGCATTATCTTGTTACTTATGTTTGTGACGATGGAAAACCTGCCGGCTCACTTGTAAGTTGTGATTGGGAAAATATAAGGCATATGGTGAAAATTCTGAAACCCTTTTATGAACTTACCTTGAAGGTCTCTGGATCACTTTATGTGACATCTAACGTTCACTTTGAGGAGATCTGTGAGCTAGATGCTGTGTTGAAAAAAATGATAGATAATGAAAATGTTGAGATGAGTTTGATGGCAAAGAAAATGGAAGATGAACTTCACAAGTATTTTGGTAATCCAGAAAAGATGAAAATGATTTTTGTTGCAAGTGTATTGGATCCTCGGAACAAATTTGAATATGTTGCTCTTGCTCTTGTGAGTATGTTTGGGGAAGAAAAAGCGGAAAAAATAAATGATGAAGTGAAGAAATACATGACTTCTTTGTTTGATGAGTATCGAAAGAAAAATTCAATGGGATCTCAACTTTTATTGGCTTCCACCATTGACACATTAGACAATAGTCATCCGAACCATCATAAAACACCAATCTCAGAATTTCGACAAGAATTGCAGAGACATTTAGCCAAAGTTAAAAGTTTGGATGTTAGAACAGAGTTGGACAAGTATCTCGGTGAAGGACTTGAGAATTACAGTAATGACTTCAATATCTTGCGTTGGTGGAAAGATAATTCACGGAGATTTCCTATTCTGGCGGAAATGGCTCGTGATGTCTTAGCAATTCCCGTTTCTACTGTGGCATCAGAACGTGCATTTGCTACTGAAGAATATATTCTTGATTCATTTAGGAGCTCACTGACTCCTTCATTGGTGCATATTCTTGTGTGTGCTCAAGATTGGCTTCGAAATGAATCTCTTCCTGTTAGAGTTGAGGAAAATTTAGATTATCTTGAGAAACTTGAATTGGGTAAGAATATTTTATTGGTATGTGCCTTTATATTGATATTTCAAATAGTTTATTTATTTGTGTTGCATGACACGTTATTTTAAATTCTCTTTAGATTGGTTCAACATCGGAAGAGCTTCTCTGGATGATGTAGAATTGTAAGTTGCAACACAATAAGGTGAGTCACAATTTTAGGTATTTGATGAATGCATTAATTTATACATAAAAATTGTGTTTAATTTAGTGACCATTTTTCTTTCAGATGTGTGAGCATCCTCTCTTACTCTGCTGGTTTGCTGTCAGATTCGGCATATGAATTTCTCCAGCGTTCATGTGTTAGTCGTTGAAATTTGTTTGCTCTTTGGTGGCTTGAAAGTCTTGAGATCCTTGAGGACTTTTGTAATGCTGCTCAATCTATTGGTATGCTGTAGATTTGGAATTGAATTTGTGTTTTTGTGTAATGCACAATATTTATTGGTTGTCAGTGCTGTGGTTTTGCATTTGCATACACTTGATGGAATTATTGCGGAATGGATTGCTGGTTTGGCCTTCAATGGAACGTCAAATTATATTCATTCCATAGTCTGCAGAATTGCTTCCTTTTATGTGAGTTATGTAATTTGAATTACATTATTGACATACATCATTGGAGATCAATGAAGGAGTAGAATGTTTTGGATGTGCTCCGACTTCCTGTTTTGAAAATTTTCTAAAGGAAATTAAACTTTTTCCCAAGTTCTAAGATACTTAATTAGCTAATTTATTTAATAGTTAACTTCACTTAGTCATTTGAATTATTCTATCAGGATTCTGAGTTATTTAACAGGAATATATAGCCTGTTTGGGCAATCTCCTTTTGAAGCAAAAATATTTTTGTGGGACAATTTTTTTTTTCCTCTCTAAAACTAAGGTGTTTGGCCAAGTTTTTGAAAAGAATTTTTTTTTTGAGAAGTAGAAACAGTTTCTTGAGAAGTAGAAAAAGTAGTTTATCTCTAAAAATATTTTTTTCTAGAAGTACTTGTGAGAAAATACGCTTAGAAAAAATGTTTTAATAGTTGTTACTTGAAAGTACTTTTCAAGTTAAGTAGCTAAATAAAAACTGCTTCTTACCAAAATATTTTTTTATTTTAAAAGTACTTTTAAAGAAAAATATATCTCAAAATAAGTTGATTTTAGAAGCGTGGCCAAATACGCTATTAGTAATTCCATATAGAGAGTTAACATCCCTATATCTCTAAAAATATTTTTTCTAAAAGCACTTGTGAGAAAATATGATTAGAAACACTTTTTAAAAGTTTGAACAAATATTAATTGTTACTCGAAAGTACTTTTCAAGTTAAGTAGCCAAATAAAAATTGCTTCTCACCAAAATACCATTTTTTTAAAAACACTTTTAAAAAAAATACAACTCAAAGTAAGCTGATTTTAGAAGTTTGATCAAATACGCTATTAGTAATTTCATATAGAGACTTAACGTCCCTATATCAAAGGTTGGAACATTAAGTGCAATGAATTAGTTTACTGGAAATGCTTTAGCCCGAAAGTGATTTAAAAATAAATAAATAAATAAATAGCAATAGGAGTAATTACAGGTGAAAACCAACTTAATGATGTAAATAGGTTTAATGCGTACATTCAATTTCTTAACTTGCTTCGTAAAGTAACATCTTGATTCGAGTTCTACCGAATAAAATGACAAGAAAAATAGGAAATGGAATGGCAAGTCAGGAAAACGCGAATATCAGTTAAATAATTTGGTGAGATAGAATAACTTGTTTTCGATATATTTGTTGTTTAATTTATTCACATTTTAAAAATTATATATTGAGATATCTTTCTATCTCAATTCTCAAAAATTAATGACAATCTCCTGCAAAACAGTGCATGAAAACCAAATATGGGCTATTAATTATTCAAACTTACGAACTGTTAGTATTGCATGACAAAGTATATTAAAATTTTCCAAATATATTAGTTAGGAGCCATAAAACTAAAAGAAAATGCTAAATATTCAATCAAACAATGGAACATAAAATGCGTTTTAAGGTTATATTGCACTATTTAAGATAGTTTAAACACTACAAAGTTATGAATATATCCAATAAAACATCATGTCTCTCTCTTAAGTATTTAGTATTAAACAGTATATGTTTCACTCTTAACTATGAAGCAATACAATAAAGTTTCACAAATTAAGCACAACGGGATACATGTAAGTTTTGCTTCTCACATTAAAATTTGGGCCTATGGTATATAATTTCTGTAAATATAGTTTGTGATAATGTTGGGAAATTGGGTTTTATCTCATACTTTTCTCAATCAATATACAAGCAATATTTCCTTTGAGAAAGTCGATTTTACCCCTCAAACCTTTCTTGATTTCATTTTCAGTTTATTAATTTTTCTAATAATTTCTTCGACTTTAGGCTTTTAATTTAAATTATTCGTACATATAGAATAGGTAGAATTCATTTAGTCTTACCTTGTACTCTAAGTAGAGTCCTTGTTGACTTGATATATTGTACTCTCTATATATATATAATAGACAAAACACTCACGTTTCGTCTTTTTTCTAAAAACTAAAGAATATGCGAAAACCTGACCCCAAAAGTTAAAAAGGCAAAACGCTTACTACAAAAGGTCGCATGTCCCACCGAATAGCTCTCGAAACTCTAGCCATGTTGTGCCCCATATTGTTAGTACATCATCTGATAATAGGTGAAATCTAGATAATTTAGCTATTATATATGATTCCGCTTGATTATATTCCAAGGTCATATGATGATTAATTGATGAAGTATGGGCTCTAATTGTGAATTGTATAAATTTCAAGTTAAGGAGTTTATATTATGCAAGAAAATGTAATTTGGAACAATTTTGGAGCAATAAAGACCCCTCGGAGCTGAGTATGGTTGAAGACAAGGCAATTGAACAACTAGGCTAGCACGCCAGCGCTAAAATTAGCGCGTCCAAGACAGAACACTCAGGAAACTAGCGCGCCAGGTGCGCGACCACGCTAGTTCAAAGTTCGGGAATGGTTCATTGGGGGCAAAAGTAAAAATCTGGAGGAAAATTCACTTAACCTATATAAAGTCAAGCTCGCCCAAGGGAGTTTTATCAAGATTTTCATAGGCTAAAGCAAGACATAGAGAGGAGAGAGGCAAGAGGCAAGAGGCAAAGAGGGATTTGGATCATCAAGTTTTTCTTTTCTTCTCTTCGTTTTTGCTAATTGTGATATTAAATCTAATTGTGATGAATGCTAGAATGAGTGGCTAAAACTCATTATTCTAGGGTCACGGGTAAAGCATGAATTTTGTTTGGGTTATTTATTTAATTCTGTTGCTAATTATTTTGCTGAGTAGCTAACAGTGAAACACTATCTACGAATCTAGAGTTGAACTCGAAAGTGGGAACTCTAGGTTGCATATAGAATTAAATAGAGCAAGTTTTTGAACCCGGGCCTCGGGGAACGAATCCGCAATTGGGATAGACATATACCCGCTTGCCTTGCTTGGTTAAAGTACAGGAATTGTAAATGCTTTCTTGTTAATCTTAATTCCATAGACATATAGGTATTGAGTTAACTTGAGCAGGCTGGTAAGAATTCGACAGATTCTTATGAGTAATATAAACCTTGTCAATCAATTACTCAAATTAATCGATTAGTCATCTTAAGCTAAGGACACAATAAGATTGTTAACTAGCCCGTGGCCCTGGAATATCCTCTTCTACTGTGTGTTATTCGAAATTGCTATTCATTTGATTAAATGCTTTAGTTAGATTATTTCTTGATAATTTAGCTTAATGTCGTTTTTCATCAAGTTGTGGTTACATTTAAGGGCGCATCTATATATTATTAAAAGCCAAGGAAAAAGCCCTCTCATTAAGCCACGTGACAGCTTCAGGAAAAGCCACGTGGCATAGTTAGTTATTAAATTTAGTTATTTAGTTAATAATTAATTATTGGTTATTCTTTTTGAATTTGAATATTCTAAAAACAAAAATAAAAAAACATATATATATATATATACATATATATATATATAAACTCCAACTTGTTTACTTTAATTACATTAATAAATATAGATATCTTATAATTAATTAACTATAATAAAAAAATATATAAAAATGAAAATATAAAAATATAAAAAAAAACTACCCATTCAAATTGGGTGAGAGTAGTTCCAAGTTGGAGTTTTTAAATTATTTAAAAATAAAAAAGCAAAAAAAATCTATAAAAATGAAAAAAGAGAGAAGAAAAATTACACATTCAAATCGAGAAGTAGTTTCAAGTTGGGGTTTTAAAATAAACAAAAAAAAGAGAAGAAAAATTACCTATTTATATCGGGGAGTAGTTTCAAGTTGGAGTTTTAAAATAAAAATAGATACCTTATAATTAACTATAATAAAAAATATATATAAATATTAAAAAAGTAACTACCCATTCAAATTGGGTGGCAGTAGTTTCAAGTTGCAGTTTTTAAATTATTTTAAAATTAAAAAGCAAAAAAAAGTCTATAAAAACGAAAAAAGAGAAGAAAATCTATATATTATTAAAATGAGAGAAAAAACCTTCTCTTTAAGTCAAGTGACAGCTTTAGAAAAAGCCACATGACATAGTTAGTTATTAAATAGTTATTTATTTAATAATTATTTATTGGTTATTCTTTTATATATATATATATATATATATATATATATATATATATATATATATATATATATATATATATTAGTTACTTTAATTATATTAATAAATATAGATATCTTATAATTAATTAACTATAATAAAAACTATATAAAATAAAAAATATAAATATATAATAAATAACTACCCATTCAAAGGTAGGAGTAGTTTCAAGTTGGAGTTTTTAAATTATTTTAAAATAAAAAAGCAAAAAAAATCTATAAAAAATAAAAAAAGAGAAGAAAAACTACCCATTCAAATCGGGGAGTAGTTTAAAGTTGGAGTTTTAAAATAAAAATAGTTATCTTATAATGAACTATAATAAAAAAACAAAAATATATATATATAGAAAAATAACTCCCCATTCAAATTGGGTGGGTGTTGTTTCAAGTTGCAGTTTTTAAATTATTTTAAAAAAAAAACAGAAAACAAAGCTATAGAAAATGAAAAAATAGAAGAAAAACTACCCATTCAAATTGGGGAGTAGTTTCGAGTTGGAGTTTTAAAATAATTTTTACATAAAAAACAAAATAAAAAAATAGTAAATTACCAATTCAAATTGGGGAGTAGTTTTAGGTCTCAAGGTCGAAACCCACCGGGTGCAAATAATTTCTGAGGGTCATCGGACTGGGTATAACCTGAATTAATTGTGGTGCACTTGCGGGAAACTCCTTGTCGAGGGCCTGTGCACCTCGGGGATTAGTCGGGTCTCGAAGAGACTCGGACACCCGGTGCAAAATCAAAAATATTCGGGTGTAATTTAAGTTGGAGTTTTAAAATTATTTGAAAAAAAAAACCAAAAATAAAGAAAAAATAAACTCCAGAGAAAATTTTTAAATATCGCAATATGCTAATGAACTTTCTATTAACAATTTAATAGTATTAAATATTGGAAGATATAATACAGAAAAATATTTAACAAAAATATTGCGCTGCTTGTATAAGTCCCATTAGTTTAACATAGATTTTATTCACTAAAATTTTGATAATATTATTAAGAACAACAAAATAAACTTTAAAATAAAAAATATTTCAATAGTAATATATTATATATCTTCTCATATATTAGAAAAAGAAAGCGAATACTAAATATTATTTAATATAATAAAGAAAAATAGAACAGAAAAGTTATTCACTAGCTATATAAATACCTTTGATTTAATAGAGATTTCATTATTGATATATTGTATTGACAAACAAGATGACAATTTTATTTTATTAAAAAAATATGATCTAATAGGATCAAACAAGTATGATCATAATTTTATTTAATTAATTATTTTTAATATTGACCGCGCATCGCACATTTAAGGGCGCATAACATCTTAAAGCAAAGAGCCATTATTCCTTTCTTGGTGGATCTCCCCGGAGGAACACAGGAAGTTGTTACTAAGACTATGAAAAAGGTGAATATTGAATTGCTTTATGGAAGTTTTTTCTTACTTCATTATTTTAATATGGAGAAAAAAAATTCTACAAAAAGATAAATGCAAATGCTAGACAAAGAGACGTGTCACTTTGGCCATCCTTTATGTAGATATCTAAATTATGTTACAATAAATATTTTATGTATAAAATATGTTAAAAATTTCTATACTGTAATATCGGGTTGTTTTTTTTATTTGAGTTTATTTAGTTAAATCAAATGAAACCAATTACAATCGAATTTTTTAATACCAAATCAAATCAAACTGAACTACTAACCGAGCTTTTCGATTTGGATTATCAATTCGATGTGATTTGTCGATTTTCTTTATATACCCCTACTTTTAGCCATGACTGAACCCTTTGTTTAAGAAGCTTTCTGGATTTTACACCCATTTCACAACTATTTGTGTACAGACAAATTAATTATGGCTACCTCTTTAGAGCCATCATGCAATATTAATTGCAAAATTGAGCCCGCAAGATTCATGGACAATATTGATAAGTGTAAAGAGAGGTCTCCTTTACCACCATAAATAGGATGGAATTCAAAAATAACCAGATTTACAAGTGATAATTGAAAAATAGTCACAGTTTTAAAAGTATTCGATATTCAACCACTTTTCATGTAAAGATAAATCTGAATGAAAATACTATATAAAATCCGGAAAATATTCCAGCATAATATACTGGGGTTCAAACTTTTTACATGTGAACTTCCAGTATAATATACTGGAATTCCACCATAAATATATTAGAGTTCCAGCATAATAGACTAGTCCAACATAATATCCTGGAAGTTCATACATAGGTGCTTCAATCTCTAATATATTATGCTGGAACGTTCCATGTACTGGAATTCCAACATAATATGCTGGAACTTCATACACATGTGCACCAATCTCTAGTGTATTATATTGGAACTTTTCGTGTTACAGCAAAATAGTGGCTATTTTTCAATGACTTGCAAACGCTGGCTATTTTTTAATTACCAGTCCGAAAACTGGGTAGCCCGTGCTATTTTCACCTGTAAATAGGGTTATATGTTGGAATTATAGCTGAACAAGGGATTTTTTTATACTTATACACTATTTAAAATTTTATTACCCTTAATATCCATGTTTAACTAATTACCAAGCATAAACAAATTTTGTTTATAAAATATATATAATCCACCTGCTACCCAATACATTATTTATGGCTTCAATCAAATATTTTATTACATCTTCTCCTTCTTTCTCTCCTCTCCCCCTTCCTCTTCTCTCTCTCTCCTCTTCTCTCGAGTGGCAAATATCCTGTAGCAGGAGGAAGATTTCGTCAATACTATTCTATCTGAAAGTTTTATGGGTTTGCTTTTGTTGCTACACTTTTTTTCTGTTTTACTTTATTCAATAATAATTGACTTTATTCAACGCGTAAAGCTTTATCTTCACTATTCTATTAGCTTGAAGTTCACACTCTGTTCAATCACAACGGCGCATGGTAACAATTTCTGACCAAATAAGAACAATACTGAAGCAAATCTCTTAACAATTTTTGCACAAAGAGGAGGAAAAGTAATTGCCGCGATATTTCCTTTCAATTTTGTAGTCTTGCAAGTTAAGATTCGGGCTCCAAGTAGTTTAAACCTGTTGACAAGTGGTTGAATAAAGTGGAGTAGTTGACCGTCTTAAGAATTTTCCTAAGAAATAGATGCTTTTTGCATAGATTGATCTGCTTTTAAACCGAGTTGATAATAATTATCGTATTGATTCTTCTCTGCTACTATGTTTTTCGAAGGAAGGTGTATAAAGGTGCGTGTAGCAGAGCTAATTTCACACTGTTGTATAACGCTAAAATGTAACAAACCACATTCCCAATTGTTTGCGTATTCCTAATAGTTTACAACAATATCCAATCCAAACAAATAATAATTTTTAAAACTCAAATTCGAATTCAAAGCTTTAAAGTTTTTTTTAATGACTGTCAATGGGATGATTGCGGCTCTCTTTTCCTTTGCTTTACATTGTTGATATCATGGATTGAGAAATAGAGAGAGACGTGGAGAGAATCTTAATTCTTGGCAACAACGCCCAATTCAAACAAACCTAAATTCGAATTCAAAGCTTCAAAACTTTTAAATGATTATCAATGGTGAAATTAATGCTCTGTTGTGCAAGATAAGATTGGAGGATGTGGAGAGAGAAACGTGAAGGAGTGGAAGATATGTTAGAGTAATTTTAGGACACTAATTATTATCATTAATTCTCTTAAAGTGTGGTAATTGGGTATATAAAATATGATTAAGGTAAAACTTAAGTAGTAAAGGTACTATAATTTCATATAGTGTATAGGAAATAGGAATGTAAAAATTCCCATCAACAAAGAGAATCAGTACGCACAAAAGAAGGATTCATAAACGACTGTTATCCAGTATCCCTTACTTCAGAAGATCTAGAAAAAAGCCTGTTAGTAACATCCATCAATAATTCTCCAAAATTATTTGTGTAACCAACTAACTTCACAGCCTTTAAAACTTTTCCAAGATCCCATACAGGAACGATCAGCCCATTTCCAACTAAATCAAGTGTTGTTTTTGTACATTCGCCATGTCACTGAGTGCGAGTCTTACTTGAGATATTGTCAGTTACGGATCTGGGTTCAAGTGTTCCGTAGTTTAGGTGTCTAAATAAAAGATTAAAAAAATGGGACAAGTTTAAAGAGAAGTCTTTATTCAGCCAAAAATATTTAAACAGCACTATTACCTCTTATCTTTATGCACCACAAACCTCACTGTAAAATATTACGTTTGGGAGAGATGGAGGGGAAGAGAAGAGGGGGGTGGGGTGGGATTTCAAGGCCTTAATAGTGATACTCATGAAGCTTTAGAATCCAGTGCAATACGAATACTAACTTATTACTTGTTAGCGTGAAACTTTCCTTCCTTTACAGTGGGAATCAAGCTTGAAACTAAAACTAACTCGTACCACGAGAAAACATAGCAAATCAAAGAATGATAAAGCAGATACTCCACCTAGCCTGTTTTCATCTGATAAATGTGAGTCTTAGAAATAATCAGTTTATGATGTAAAAGAATAAAATGAATATTAACCGCAAAAGACAAAACTCTGTCCTCCCACCAGAAGAAAGAGAAGAAAAAGAATCAAAACTGGAGCTGCTTTACATCGATGCCAAAAGCCCGCGCATTTCTGAGATGGAAGGGATTGTCTCGGTGGGGTAAACCTTATTTATAAGTTGGACGAAACTCTCATACTTGTCCAAGAACTCTTTCTGCAAGTTTATGAATGTTGTAAGAAGATTTGATCAGAAAATCAACTAAGGGGAAAAAGTAGATTAAATATACAAATAACTTAAATCCCACCCCATAATCGAATTGAGGGAAGGAAAAATGTTCAGTTATGGAAAAAAGTGACCCGAATCATCAGACGAAGACATTAACTAACACAACCAGCTTTTGGCGCATGAAACCCATAAAGTACTCCAAATTGGTAGAGGTATAGCTGCTCATTGAATTTGCAGAGTGACTAATTTCAATACCCAATCTGCTAGATATACCTTGCATTTATCCCATAGAGAAGGCAACAACTCCTCTGAGGTTAAGTTCTTCTGCAATCTCTTGTACATTGCAGTGATGGACTTATCCACCTGTAGAAGCAAAATTTAATATTTTAGAAAGATACCCTAATCTTGCAGATACATTGAGGCAATTGATTGACTTACCCCAGATAAACTGTACTTCACAACCTTCCTAAGATCCGTTTTTGACAATCCGATCTGGAATGGAATCTAATAAAAATAGAATTGATCACTTAGCAGAAGATAACCATCATAGTCGGAGAAGCCGTAAACAAGATGGTATACTCATCCAAAGACAGATTGGAAAGGGAAGCAAGTTCAACTTGTGGATTTTAATCCTTCTTTCGCAAAGCAAAGGGAGATAAAACAAAAAGTAACTTTTATTGGTTATTTGCAGAAAGAGCATTTAACACCTAGATATGACTGAGGAACACAAAGTGCTAACTCATAGTCAGTTGGGTTCAAGCTAAAAGTCACTGCCCAACTAAGGAAAGAAATTGCTGATTCCACTTTTAGTAATTGTACCATTTAAGTTAAAGCAAAAAGGATGCAACATCGAGCCTCTGGTTCTGACAAAGGTGCTAAAATGATGGTAAATCATAAACGCTGTTTTTTTCTCATTATTTCAACCTTTTATGCACTCTTAGACAGGCTACAGCAGAAGTCAAACCATAAACGAGGAACAAGTCTGACAGGAAAGTCCGACTGACCTTTGTGTAGCTTGAAATCAGATATCTTCTATAAGATATACTGAAGTATTCTACGTGGTGCCATAAGGCACTTATATATACCTTTGCCATTTATCCTTTCTGTGTTTGAACTAACCTTTCACATTGATGAACCTTCTTAGGAGAAAGATTCATCATACTAACACACATCAATCAAACGATAGAATATACCCATTATTTTTTCCTTGATAAATAACGATAGACTATACTAGAGTTGCCAATTAAGATCAGTCACTCGTTCCAATCTGATTTTCTCTCTTCAGTTTTTTTATTTATTTTTAATTCAAGCATATATAACAGAGATAATAGCAGGACACGAGTTGTTCTATATATCAAATTCAACCCCACAAGAGTTTTGTGAGACATTAGTTGCTTTCAGCTTCAATTTCAGTAAAAGATAATTACATGATCACAGTTCATTCAAAATTGGACTGCATGGGTTAACCTCTCCTCCCACTGAATAGGAAAAGAGAGGAAAAGACCCGGAAAGAAAGAAGAGATATGATACCTTAAACTGACTATGTGCTTGCATCATTTCTCACGTGCAACTCATCACAAAGGTAGAAATGTCCAAGCAAAAATTAATATTTCAATCTAGCATTTTGTTTTGATTATATCTTCTTTCAGTTGCTGGACGAAGAAGTTCAACATGAAGTGGTATTAATCAAATAAAGGTTTAAGTTTACAAAACTCTCCTTAAATTTGAGATCATATACTAACAATTAGCAGTTATCTGGTATCAGAGCAGTACCAAGTCACTGTCCTTGATAAAAGGGCAAATTGAGATACTCAGGGGTGAAGGACAGTCGGCAAATATCAATAGCCAGTTGAGAAAAAGAAAAAGGAACTAACCTCTTCCGGTGTAATTGTGTACATTAAATCCTCAATTCTTCGAGCAAATTGAAAAAGTCGCTCAAATTGCTGTGGAGAAAGCACAGATCTAAGTATCTCATCAAAGATAAATAAAGTAATAGGAGAGCACAAGCAGAGTAAAGAAAAAATACACAATCATGAAAAAGGACAACTTACATAGTAAATAATCGTGTTGATGTGGCGTGTGCAAGCTTGTTCATAAGATTCACTTGCTTGGTGATAGAATTTTGCTAAGGTGGGCACAACATTAGCCAGATCATACAGACTGCAAAACTGTTTCATTCAGCACTAAAAGAGATTTTGTGGAATACAATATGAAATAAACTTCTGAATTCGAAGGTGAACAATACCTATTCTGAAATGCTGCATAGTTTTCTAAAAGCATGATGTCTTGATATTTCAGGTCTGTTTGAGCAATTTTGTCCAAAGTAACAAACATTATAGTTACCTGCCAAATAATGTTTAAAACAGTCGCGCCACAAGATACAACAAACATAAGGGAACAAATATAACTGACCACCACAAATTCAGAAATTCTAAACTCACTGCACCGTGAAAGAATAAGGGTTCTGCAAGTATTTCCTAATTTACACTTCAGCTTACTTTTATTTCTAATATTGGATATTAAAATGGTAAAAGATCACGCTGATTACCTATCACAGCACTCACATCAGAAATAAAGGGTAATACAAGCCAAACAGCTACGTCATTCAAAAAATTTCAACTGTTAATCTCACAGCATGCATAAGAAAGCAAATGCAAGAAAAACACACTCACAAACTTCGTATATGCCTGGTCAACCAAATCCCTTGATTGTCCTTGAATGTACTGCTCCATACGGGTTGCAAGAGTAGCAAATCTACATGAAGAATTGCATACCCAATGAAATGATTGATAATTTAAGCCAAAATGATCAACTAAGAGCATTCTGAGGCAAAATAAATACAAAACCGATTTCAAGGTAGAATTACAGAAAGGCTTACAGACTAGTTACAAATAAGGTTATTAAAAGAATCATTGGAGGGATTTTTAGGGGCATACAATAAGCTCACCGCATAAAGGTATGATAAAGCTAATCAACAATAACAAAGAGGTAACAGAGATAAGGAAGAAAACCCAGACTTCATGAATACTAACTGAAATAGGCACTATGAAATTGAAACATCAAATATAAAATGGTATATTCTAACTCCGATTTGACAAAAGAAATCAACAGCAAAATAACATAAACAAAAAATGGATAGGCAGACTTTCAGTTTCGAATTTGGAGGAAATATTAGTTCTTTAAGTAAAAGAGGTGGATCATTCATAAATAACAATTAAAAGTGATAAACTGTAGAAAGTAAATCTGTTTTTCCTTCCATAATAGGGGGGAGGGGGAGGGGGGGGGGGGGGAAGGGGAATATATTCTCAATAAAGAAACCAACATATACCATTCATAGTGAAGACAACCCACAATAAAGTAGGGCAGGGCTTATACTGTAGCATACTAGCATGTCTAAACCTGTTACACCTAATCAGATCACACTCGAGATGGGAGAAGAGATAAAAGGAAAAAGCTCTTAGTGCAGCAGCTCAAGTTAGTATTTAACAATCTCGAACTAACTTAACTCTATTACCATTTGAGCCATTTAACTATGCATGTGACAGTAAATCAAATCCAAAGAATTATGCAAGTTTACAAAAAGCGTAACATGAAACTCAGTTTACCTTGGTATAAATGATAAGACTCCCATCTGCCGTACATTTCGCTCATTTCTTTCAATTTGATGACATGTTTCATCAACAAACTGCAGAAGTGTAGAAAAAACCGAGAAATTTTTATCCCATATGAGCTGCAAAGTCATAGATGACTACGAGGGATACAGTAACTCACACGGCTGAACTGCATTGAAATTCTTGATTCCAAGTCATCAAGCAAGATGCGCACAAATCCTGCAGCATCAGCCTTCTGACCAGGAATATAACGTTCTGTAATTCCATGCATTGATATGCAGCACATAGGATCAATCTTTCCTGCCCAATCTACCACAGCAAAAAAGTCTTCCTAAAGCACATAAACGAGTAAAGATAATATCATCAAAAACACATTTTTTGATAGTTTCGTTTTGTCAAAACTATATATAAGAGGGGTAATTTCATGGATAGTCATTCAACTTGTATTTTATTCACCAAAGTCACTCAACTATTTTTTGAAATGAAGAAGTCACTAAACATTACCGAATTATCACGAAAGTCACTAAACTATTTATTGCAACTAAAAAGCCACTTAACTTAGCCTAAGTATCATAGAAGATGCCTCTTTTTTTGCTCCTAGTTACTTTTTCAATACAAAAAAATAGTTTAGTGACTTGGTGCAATAAAGTGAAAATTGAGTGATCATCCATGAGATTAATTCTAAGGAAGAGCTGAAGTTGAGTGACCATCCATGAAATTAACCCTATGACAGAGATTTCATTAACTTATGTGAAACAACAATCCAATCAACAAGTATGCCCATGAAGAAGAACCAGACAATTGTGACAATCATATATTTCAAACTACAGTATGAGAGATGGGGTAGGGGAATAAAAAGACCAAAGAAAGCCATAAGTACCAAAAGAAGATAAAACTTGGAAAAAAGAGTGCAGTGCTAATTCCTCAAGGATAAGGACAAAGAAGTATGTTAAACAATCCAACCACAAGATCAGCAGACTTGATT
Organism: Nicotiana noctiflora; assembly: GCA_032618575.1. Taxonomy (NCBI): domain Eukaryota; kingdom Viridiplantae; phylum Streptophyta; class Magnoliopsida; order Solanales; family Solanaceae; genus Nicotiana; species Nicotiana noctiflora. The sequence goes on from JASVEL010003538.1 coordinate 171,233, forward strand.
TACTCAAGGGCTGGTGGTATACGGTACATATTGCAGCATAGAGGTCCACAATCTGTCCGCTAACAGCAGGTAATGAAGGCATTTGTCACAAGAAAAGAAAGAAACGTCAAGCAGCCTGCTTGATGAAGCAAAATCGATATTCATTTTCTAATTGACGAAAATAACTTTTACAAAGGTAGCATCGAAATGATAGTAACATAGATACAGTCCACCAGATAAATTATCAATGCGACAATGATATGAACATGTAGATAGCATACAATGAATAATCAAAAGAATGATGAAAGAAGGAAACACAGCAAAGACTCAGATGTACTTTCATATTCAGCATCCCATCTGAGAGCAATACATACTGAAATTTGAGAGGTCCATCTTGCTGTATTAACTTAACCTACTGTCACTGTCTTTCTTTTTTATTTTGGTTAAATAATATTGGTGTTTGAGGATAAGAAGCATTTGATACAAGTTTATATTAAGCACCTAAAAAATTAAACCAACTAACTATGCACTAAGGATTGTCCTCTTTGCAAAAGAATTGACAATTAACAAAAAATCAACATACAGCTGTTAATAGACAAGTCTACTGCAAGGAAAAACTATAACATTACTTGGATCCCTTCAAGTAAATCGTGTAGTGATTCATTTAGTGCCTCTAGATCTGCAGAATTTTGTCCTGCAAAATAGCAAGATGGTTCTCCTTCGTAAACTTTGAACAGGACTAGGCAAGAGCAGGAAATAGGAGAAAGTACCAGCTTTATTGTCATTCTCATCTATATCCATGATGCCTAAATCATCATCCTTATCATCCTTATCATCTCCAACTTTTTTGCCATTTGCAACACCTTCTGGTGGAAGCAGTGCAGGAACTTCAAAGCACAAAAAGTGTGCAAAGAAAGAACTCTGCAATATGAAATAGAATAACGTTGAAGATAAACTTTGGGCAAAGATAGCAACAAAGACACTTATATACATATATACTAGGAAAAACAAAAAAGAAACTAGAAGAACACCTCATCAACAAGGAGTGGAATAAATATTGTCAGCATTTTAGCATATGCCTCCGAGGCTGCAGAAGTGTCTGCATTGTTCACGCTCTGATTCAAACCTGTCAAACCTTCAAACCATACAATAGGATTTTTTGATGCCTTTGTACTGGCACGGAGCTCATTTGAAAACTCACGAGCCTACAAAGAATAGAAAACATAAGCATCATACTTTAAACTTGACAAATTTCTTATTCAAGGATTCACTAGAAACACTAAGAGCATTTCTATTAGCGTTTGAATCTAAATCCGAGGAGATTGAGATTCAGATGGCATAATGTAAGGATGCCTTGTACCAACAGAAAAGAGGAACCAAAAAGGAAAAAGGGAGAAATAGGATTGAGACAATTCTTGAATTCTTCCTCGTTTTCTTTCAACCATGACCCACAATTATATATAGATTGATGAAGCAGCTGTATTCCCCAATCAACTTCCCTAACCACCTTCACTTTTTGTAACCAACATTGATTTTCAGCTACCTTTTAACACTGATTCATAACATTCCCAACCCTCTGAAGACTGAGCTTGTCTTAAGGTCAGTATGGTGTCATTATGCTTGAAATTGGTTGTTCACTTGTCCGGACAGACAGGGTTGAGCCGCAGAAGAGCCAATGTCAATCACACAAATCACAATGAGTGAGCTGCTCCGTCGAAGATCTTCCTTGCTGCATACCCTCAATGACAATCTGGCAACTAAGTCCTTGAAACAATCTTCATTCTAGGCATCCACGTAGCTGCTTGAATAGGAGCAAGGAAAAAACCACATGGAACACTAGTAGGAAGGCTAGCAACCTCGATAAGAAGACAAGAAGCAACACAGTGACACTGTCTAAAACCATTATGTACAGTCTGCAACAGTGCCGATAAAATGGCATAGTTATGTCCAGCAACATTGGTAAGATGGTCCAAGTTTCTTGCTTTCCTGCTTCAGGAAGAATACCACAACTCCACCGGTAAATGACTTTACACATATAGCACTAACCTCTGACATATCATGTTCAGCTATTCTTGCTATATATGGAAGATCCATCTATTTGAGTCGATCATTTCCAAGATCTAATTCCAGTTTTTTCGATAGACGGAACTGCCATGAAACGACTTATTAGTAGATTAATAGATCACTTCGGAATGGCATATACATCACATATCCTGGATCAAGTAAAAACTCTGGGGTTCCAACAAGCTACTGCTACATCCATTTCATTAGGAATTGATGATCTTTTAACAATACCTTCTAAGGGATGGCTAGTTCAAGATGCTGAACAACAAAGTTTGATTTTGGAAAAACACCATCATTATGGGAATGTACCAGGTCTGATTCCAGAATTGAATAGGTTGGCGGATAAGAAGATTTGTCCATCAGTAATGAAAATTACATTAGTAGGAATATAATTTTATTTTTCACAAATAGGAAGTTTCGAATCCAATTTGGATATTAAAAGGATTACCAGATATAACACAAAATCTCTCCACCTATTCCTTCTAGTCGAGCCTCTTGGTCTGTCATTATAACTCGAGAAGTAGAACGAATCTTTTTGTTTGGGGGGAGCAGAGCAGTCAAAGAATGAACCAAACCATCATGTTTAATGAACTTCTACATGTCGTAGAACCCTTTTTAGAGGTCGTTCAAATCATGTCGAACGCGGGGCAAGAGGGGCTACCGCAGGTTCCCGGGAGTAAGCTTTTTGGAACCCTAGTTTTGGAGTTTTCCCCAACCAACCTATTCCTAAAATCTTCCAACTCTCATCTTACCTTCACAATTCTACGTCCACGCAGAGAATGTCATGGACAGCAAGATTTTTTCTCCTTTTTATTTTTCTTGATGCAACAAGAGCATGATGGTATAGATATTCATCCCAATCAAGGTGTTTTTTCCCCTGAGTATAAGTCGAACTCTTGCCTCAACTTTGCAACATCTCCTTCTAACAACTGTGCTGCTCAGACATTTGGCCAACCACAAGCTAATGATTTCAATAGCAGCTTGCACGTCATCTTAAGAAGCCGAATCATCTTGCAAGAAACTCTGGAAAGTGTCTATCTCTGACTCGACTATGGCATCTGAAGAGTTCCACATCGGCCTTTAACGGATGGGTGATCTCCTTAATATGACTTGGGCAATCCTCATCTCATGAGCTAGCTTTTGGTGTTGAATTAGTCCCAAGGTCTGTTGGGCCCCCATATTAAATTGCCCATACTCCAGATGTCCAGCCCTAAGTGTGGGCGGAAGGGGGTCCCACACCGGTGCTTTAAGGGATGGGTGGACTCCTTAATATTGCATGGGCAATCCTCACCTTATGAGCTAGCTTATGGGGTTGAGTTAGCCCCAAATTCCATTTAACAGCATCAAACTGAATTCATTATTCGCAACTCTTGTCCCTTTTCTTTCATCTTTTTTAGATATTAAGAAGAAAATCATCATTTGTTGGATGTGTTCATGGACCAAGACCAACTCCAACTCAGCCGACCATATTTCATGAGTGGCAATTGTTCCATCCTTGCAATCCTGTTCAAACCTTTCTCCAGTAACAACATCTGGCCCCAACCTTTACTCTTTGCTTTTTGTTACTTCCCCTGAAGATCTTGTTAACTCTGGCATGCATATTCCTTCCTTGATTCCTCTGCTGCATCTTCAATTTCCTCTCCTGTATTTTTGGGTTCCCAGTCTCAATTTTGATTCCAAGCTTCTCCATTTTTTCTATAAGGAAGCTTCTCCATTATTTTGTCATTTTTGCGTAGTAGCAGATTTTGTTATCCAACTCAGTTGATTCAATCTCTGTATGATCTGTCAAAGCTTGCTCTGTTCCTTGTCAGAGAAGACTATATTGATCCTCCATTCTCTTTGGGCTCTCCTCAGATCCTGTTAATTGAATTCTTTCTGTTATGGCTGTTGAAGAGATCTAGGTGCCAAGATCATGCTGGGATACCACTTGTACGGAAAAAGTAAGGTATGACAACCTTTTTCTTAGTAATTAAGATTTACTCATAGAGAGGTTAGAGATACCTCTAAAAGGGAAACAGGGTCGTAGAGCAATATAAAACTCCTATTTCTGTACATGAGTTAAAATATCATTCAAATCATTGATTTAGGTCCCACCAGACAATTAAACCTATCCCTAACCTTGATTTGTACTTGGAATAAAATAAATTTCCGGAATTTACTCCATAACTTTCAAGAATAAGAGTTATGTGGTCTAGTTATCTTAGTTAGCATTAAAGGCACTTCGTCAAAGTCATGCAGACTTGAGCTCCAAGTTGCTTGGCAGCAAAGATTCTTGTTGTTTAAAGAACAACTCTCCCACTCCGAGTCAGTATTTGTTAGTCTGAAGTGATTACCCTAATTGTACTAAGCTTTTTAAATCTGATTATGAAGGATTTTGTAACTGACTTTGTTTTGTTTCCCTTGTTCAATTTTGTAATCAGTCTTTCCATATATTTCTGGTCCCTTCCAACTGTTTCCATTCTTCTTTCCAAAGCTTCTACTCCACCGAAAACCTTTGTGCCTTTCCTCCACACCTCCCCCCCCCCCATCCCCCCCATCCCCCACCCCCAAATCCCTTCTCTCTCTTTTTAAGCTACTACTTCTCTACAGCTTGTTATTTTTCAAACAGAACAGCCTGCTCTTGGACTTCTTTCTGAGATGTTACTGCACTTAATAGTTTCACCCAGTGCTTAAAGTATTTATTCACTTAAAAAGCAGGTTCATTCAGCAACTCTTTGATGGGAAAGATTCTATAGACAAACAAGTGATACATGCCTTTGGGAGTTCTGAGATGGAGAAAACAGATTCTGCTGGCTTAAAAGCGCACATAGCTGCAGTGAACTTAATGGGGACTTAAGTAACCCCCTCAACAGAAAGAAGCAAAAGAAGCTAAAAAGGGAAAAAGAAAAAGAAAAAAAAACCTAAAAGACAAATGAATAGAGATTAATAGCTTTCTGACCTCCCGGCGCAAAAGCAAGTTGAGGGAGGTACAGTAAGCTTTTCTTAAAGGGCCCAAGCTATTCTTGTCAAGACTCTGCAAATGCAAAGGATTGAGAGAAAGACATCAGGAAATATTAAAACAATGATAAACTTTAACAAGTTGGAGAAATCCGACCTTCAAATGCTGCAATAGACGAGCATATGTTCTGCACTTGTATCGGAGATCAGCATGGTCAGGCCTCTTCAATTGCCCACGCTGTTTAATTAATATTATAAGCAGCCTCTAAGTGACTATTTATAGAAGACTAAGGACAATTATTTCAAGTAAAACTGATTGGTCGTATACCTGAGAAAAATAACTTTTATCACTCATCATAAAATCCACCAAACTGGAAAAATAGTTTCTCAAGAATTCAGATGCTCTTCTAACAAATGTCATTTTTAACTTGTCAACTTCTGCTCGTTTTTCTTTCACCTGCAAGATATTCACAGACATCAATGTCTTAATTTTTTGTTAAGTAACTTTTTCTGTACAAGTGCAGAGATGACCCACTGCCTATATGACGACTGTTAGAATATCAAAGGCAGGACAACTTGGTTTCACTTCATTTAGTAAACGAGCACATAGAATGTAATGATAGGACATTTTTTATTTCCACAGAAGATACTAGCAGGAATTTGAATCCAGCACTAGCTAGGTCATGACTGTGTATTTTGCAATAACTCAACCATTTTTATATGAGGTCCAACTGTGGATTTCAAAATAGTTCTACCATTTTTATTTACTCTGATTACTTTATACGAATCGGTCATCCAAGCCCTGTCTGGGCAAATTTGTAGTGTGCCCTAACATATGCACGCTTACCTACATTAACCTTGTCTACCTATGTTACATGCTGAAGCACAACATCAAAAAGGAAATGATCAAGAGAAAAGACAGAAAGGAATAACCAAGTGGACATACAGCTCTCATGTTTGCATAGCTAGGATCCAAGTTACGCGATCCAAGGCCATGTAGAGCATTAGTTAGCCACTCACATGCCTCAATGTTATGAGGCATTCTTGCCTCATCAAATGAACCACCTGTTAAACTCGCTGCATACTACAAACCAAGAATGAATGAAGTGAAGAAAAATTAAATTATTAAATGCCCACTAATCAGCTCCAAGAAAGAAAGAGAAACACCTCAGAAGGGATACGCAGTCTTTCAAGAAGCTTATCAAGTTCCTCAATCAATGCCTTGTTGTTTACTGATTGCATTTCCAGCTTGTTGTTGCGCGTTTCTATCTGCATATTGTGAATGGACCAATACTGCATTAGCTAAGGAAGTACACATTCAAATAATAGAGCCCTGACATTCTACATGATTGGAGATATATGTATTGTGGAAAACTTGGCCTTGTAGAAATTACAAACTAGAATCATTCAGATTCATGAAATCGGCCATCCAATTGCACTGCGGTGCTCCCGAAAAGCTCAATCCAACCCCACCCTATTATATACAAAAAGATCACACTTTTGCATATCCTACCTCGGTTTGAATCAGGAAGGGAATCATGTTCTTTGTAGATTAATTAGCTAGTACGTTGATAAAATCCATTAAGTCTGAAAAAGGAACTATGCACAACTGTTTATGAGAACAAAGAACAATGATTCAAAATTAAGTTTCACATTCAAGTGATTCACCAATGTCTTCTCTCACAATAATCATTACTGGTACGCGTCAGCATCACACAGAAGCACTATGCAGAAATTCTTACTGATTCAATGTCTTCTCTCATGTGTCTAAGTTTTACATTGAAGATGCCTAACCATTCATCCATATCTTCAACACAGTTGGTAGCCGATTCAAGCCCCTGCAAGACCTGCAGAAACAAGAATTAGACACAGAAGCATAAGTTTATCTTTATGAAAAATATTTATGTTAGACATATCAAGTGCAAGGGCATACATATCAGGGAAATAGGAAGCTGAATCAGAGGACGAGGCAAACTTTGCCTGTGCTATTGCTCTTGGCAGAGAAAATGTTCATAATGAAAGAGAAACATAGTTTTATCAAGTAAAAGTCTAAATTGCCGGAAATAGGAAAAATGTAGCAACTCCTGCAAATAGAAACCAAACTCTGCTCTGACACTGGCATAAAAGCAACAAGAACTCTTCACAAGAAAATGGGTCACCTCATCTATTAATGGCTCATTCTCCAAAATGGCATGCACATTAGCAGCTTCCAAAGCTTGAAGCTCTCGCTTCAGCCGCTCAGAGAATGCCTCAGCCTCACCAATACCCATTACATAACTGTAGGAATTTCGAAACAAAAGTCAGGAGACAAAACAAAATAGTGCTAGGGTGAACAAAACGGGGAACAGAGAGCAAACTAAGTGTCTGCTAATAGTGCTGTCTACAACTTCTATTCTCCAATTAAGAAAAACAACCACAGCCAACACGGTTATTTAGAATATGTTAAATGATTCTTAAAACCCATGTTATGCAATATCAGACTCAGCACTAGATGCCTAATCAAGGTTGAAAAAGTGCCTAACTAGACTTAAGTTATATGGTCTTATATATAAACAAAAGATGAAAAGGTATTTTATATGCATAAATAGTAGATGATTCATCATTCTCCATAGAATTAAGAGCACAAAGGCATCACGAGGTAGTTTGTATCAGCAATAGCTTTCCTGATACAAAAGAAGTTCAGCAGTAAAGCAGTTGGCAGGACAACCAGGATGTAGTCAACTGCTGACAGAAAATCTGGAAAGAGTACTGGCATATAAAATTACTGCATTCTTTTGTAAATTCAGCAAGAAGCTACGTCAGCCAAACCAATTGTAACCACAAGATTGCACACTTAATTTGCAACTCCCTAGTCTTGCATTCCTAACCATATACACACTTTCTTGACCAAAACATTAATCCTTTGTACTAGTTTCCAGAAGAGTTCACAATCTTCAGAATTGTTTCCTAATTATTTCAGGACAAAACTGAACCTACCAAAAACTTTAAGTCTAGTAACTTATACAGAGATTAGACACAGGATTTCTCCCTGTACGGTCTTTCAGATGAGACTGGTAAGTTCACCATGAGGAATAAAGCATGAGAGAGCCTCGAGGACACTAAACACAAACAAGGTAGTGATACGAGATAGTTATTTGTTTTCAGAAATAGTAGAGTGCTTTTAGACAGGTTTCTCGATCATTATTCCATTTAAAATTGTAAGCAGGTACCAACTTGATGTTTTATAAAACTCCTAGTTTTATAAATGAAAAAGGGGCTGTCTTTTAAAGTAGTTAACACTCCCGCATCACCTAGTTGAACTAGTATACTAGCTTTTTAATGAAAAGAAAAGTGAGAATACTTGACATTTCCCTCCATGACGTATAAAGTAGTGGCAATAGGACAGCATAAAAGAAATAGACATAAGCAGTTAATATTTCGGGCAAAAATGGGCATAATGCAATGTCCGGAGAAGGTGAAAGGGGTTACATACGTGCCTAAAAGAGCCTCCATATCCTCTTCCTCTGCTTGAGATACAAGTTCTCTTTCAACAGTTACTGTCATCTCACCTTCTTCTGCTACAGAAGGAAGAGGCCCATCTTGAGGATTTGCTTGTTGCTTGGTAATTGCTGGGGTATTTTCCTGCATTAGATCATATAATTAGAATTACATAAAAATTTATTGATTTTGTTTCAGTTTCTTTTTAGAAACATATTGCAACCAAATAGCTATTTCTAATGTCAACAGGTAAGTGTAGATCAGATAAATTAGATTTGCATAAAATTTATCAAGCACCAGCTTTTGTTTTAGTTCATTTTTAGAAACATATTGCAATCAAACAGCTATTTCTGATGTCAACAGGTAAGTGTTTATCTTCAATTAAACAGTGAACGTACATATGACCCTCAAAGACACTATAACTAAAGAAACACGAGAAAAAGTGTGAACATTTTTTTTGTAATAAAGAGGACTATCTGCTTACCATTGTATGTAAAGGCAGTTTTCGTCTTTACTAGTAGAGAGTTTCCAACTGCGTATTGAGAACATAAATGACTCTGTATCCTTAAGATTAATAGAACTTCCTACATGCTTACCGCATATCTAGAGTCAGGTAAGAATACTAACAGACAAAAACTGTAATAGTTGAACTTTATAGGGCACTAGATGCAAAAGGTTGTGTTCCAGGTGTAGTGACCTTTTGCAAAGACTTTCATTTCACCTTAAAAGACCTTTTCTAGATAAGTAACTATCATTTTCAACTTTAACAGACACATTGAGATCCTCCTTTAAGGATTCCCACTGATATAAGGCACAAGAGCAAAAGATAACTAGCTTTACCAATATATATAACTGATACTCTGATAGTATTAGATTAAAAGAAAAATTTGTCACTAACAGAGTCCATCTTCAGCGACTAGAGAATACAATTGTGTATTTATATGAGAACAGGAATGATTATCCTTTCACTCATCAAAAGAAGAGACAATAGGAATGACTATACTATCTTAAGCACATTTAGAGCAATTCTTTACATCATTCACATGCTTATTTTGCAGTTGAAATCAGGGGATAGGATTGACAAAAGCTGAAACATTTGGGTTTTAACAGGAAGACGAGGCAAGAAGTTTCTCAATGTGACATGATCAATGCCACCATTTAGGGCCCTCTGGTTCATGACAGGATAAAGTGAGATTGAAATATCACTGATATAGTCATGACATTGGGAATAAATAATAGTTACTGGTAGGTAGAATTGAAGGTGGGATTGAATTTTTACAACAAAGATATACTTCACCTGCATGTATTAAATTTTATAAAATTAATATTATAAGAATTACATCACAAAGAAATTAATGATTAGCCAGATGACCATTTTTATAATATATTGAATTAGGCTATCACACAGAAATCACAAAAAAATAAATGGATGGGAAATCAGAGAATTAGGCAAATGGATAACACCCACATTGAATAAACCAAAAGTCCCCTTAAGACTTTGCCAACCATTTCAAACTTGTTAGACATTTTTGAGATTCACCTTCCAACGACATGTGATTAAGTGGTTATCATCATCAAGGATGGTTTTACGCAAGCCTGATAGAAAATTAACACAAACAAATAGACAGCAACCAACTAGAGCAAATCCTTGATGCCATAACTAAATGAAGCATGCCTACTTTCCAAAGCCACGCCTAGGAGTGTGCTATAATATGTTGAAAGCAATTGTGAAACTTTTATAATGCACCTTTGCCCAAAGAGCCATCTCCACCACATCTATGCCAACAACCTTGGGGAGACGACCCAAGACATCCTTACAGATGTTTAGGATGCAAAGCAAAAGACGGTTCCTACATAGTTAAAACAAAAGGTCATGATAAAAGTGCTTACATGACAAAAAGAACGCAGATATTTACGCACCAAAAATTAAACAAATACCTATCATCAACATTACGCATTGTCCACTGAGGTGGAGTAACACTTTGACTTCTGAGATTATCAAAACCCTGTGTAACAATATCATCAAGAATAACCTCCAAATAATAGCTGCAGGTAGAACGGTAAAATAATTTTCTGTGAGTATTACCAGCATGAACGTACAACCACTTGGATCATTAGTTACCAGCTCCACCTTTGAAAGATGCTTAAGCTTGTACAATTTTGCAGGCTACAGGTGCAAGCATTATATTGTTGTTAGGTTAACAAGGGACTTTAGCACAATTTGCTCTAAAGGAAACTCACTAGCCCAAAAATGTGGATTTTGTGAGATGCAGTGCTGTTTCACGGGTCTATCTATGACAATAAGTAAAATAATCCTTCTAAACAGTTTTATCAGCAAGTTCAGAGATATTACAGATTCCTTAAGCACAACCAAAATTAAAAGTTTCATAAAGTAGATGTCATATAACATTTGAATACTATCCACAGCTTATTGAAGTTATAGATTCATAGTTTCATGTTAGAAAAGCTACACTAACTTATAAAGGTATTATCTTCATCCTCTAAATAATCTGGAGTATTGAAAAGGTATCTGAATCGAAGAAGAGAAGTTTAACATTAAAAAGTTTTATTAGAAGTATTACCTCAAGGACTCCTCCATTAGAATATTTTAAGACACGAAGAAAAGCTTTAGTCCGTTGGCCTTTAGCTTTTGCTGCATAAACCACATGTTATGATTGTCTGCACAAATGGAAATGACCTATTCTAGTTGACAACACAACTATTGCATAGGAGAAACTCTGAAATTACTGCAGTACATCTAATTTTTCGAATGTTACTCCTCATCCCAGAAAGAATGCACCATTTAATAAGTTATGAGGCTAGATATCCAAATGTTTAACCAAAATTTTCACCTGAATTCGTAGATTACGAGATTATTTTATGAAACATATTTTTTGAATAAGTAGTTGACGCTTTTTGTTCAGAATAAAGGAACTACTACCACAACATCAAAATGTTGAAGTACCAAACAACTATATTGAATAATCCATTGTCCAAAAAGATTCTGACTCTGCATGTAATAATTGGGTCAAATGAAGACAGAGGCTGCCTGACACGTCAAATCTGATCTTAGGTTAGAAGATGTGATCCACTAATAGACGATAGGTTTCGTTTATCATCCGAGACAATGGGCAGACTACAGTAAGCATAGCCTAGCTACATTTACTCAGCAATATAAATGCAACATGAGTTAAATCATTGTTACTTGTGCTCTAAATTTACTAAGCATAAGTAAAACATGGGTGAAGAAGCGCGTGTAACATCACCATAAAAAGTGAAACACGATACTATTAACTTCCACAAACTTTTTTTCAGCTTCAAGTACTGTTTTTCAACCTCTATTCAAAATTGCCCAAATGACCACCAAGAATTCCCTCCCACGAATGGTAGGTTTGAACAAATATAAAAATACATTTATAACATATCTTCTTTTCCAAAGAGCATAATTGTAATTTGGATCATATCGCGCATTAATAGAGCAGCGAAATGCCGGAAAGAGGGAGTGAGAAATTCAATAGAAATAGTCAATCAATTAACTTCACCCCAATGGCCCAATCCCCTCAGTTCAAAACTTACAGATTCTTTTTTCTTTTTCTGTAATAACCTCTAAACTTAAAAGATTCTAATAAATAGACAAATTTCCATACTCCATTAAGAGAAACAATCAATCAATCAAGTTAGCATCAATTCCAAATTAGTAAAGGTGATCCATTTGTATCATTTTGACATTCATTTTAATTAGACTACATCTCTTTTCCAAATTAGTTGAGCTCAGTTATGTAAATAATCTATATGTTTTGTAAATTTATTATAATTAAACTATTATCACAACGGTGCCAGCAGTACCAAGAAAAAAACAATCAATCAACTTCGCATCAATTCCAAAATAGTTGATGCCGGGAGTCACACGCAACGAATGGAATTCAATGGGATAATTATAGTGCATAAATATGGTAAAAACAAATTTACAGATATATGATTTTGAATTCCCTTAAAAGAGAAATACAAGTTAAAATCCTAGGTGCGACACACTCGAAATTTTTTGAACCCCTCGTCAGAATTCCTGGCTCCGCCAATAGTTAACGTCAGTTATATGGAATAATCTATATCCTTCAGAGTTCAGAGCATCATTATACTTATACTATTAAGCTGGTGTCAGCAATATAAAAAGGAATAATCAATAATTAACTATGCCTCGGGTCCAAATTAGCTGAGTCAGTTAGATTGATAATATATAATATATCCTTCAGAGTTTCATTGTACTAGATTATTTTCTGTTGACGTCATCAGTATAAAATAAAAATTAATCAATGAATCTACTAGGCCTTCATTCCAAATTAGTTGAAGTCAGTTATACACAATCCGAACATTTAAAACACATCATAATTAGATTATTTTACGTACTGGAGATAGCGAGAACTCGCGGTTTAGCCATAGCACCACGGCTCAATTTTCCGGAAATGCCTAAGATGCCGCTGGTTTTGGCTACACGGATCGACAATTCAACTTTCTGCTTTGTGCCTTCAATGGCGGCCTCGCAAGCTCTTCGCAGCTCCTCATCGTCGGCGCTCGATTTCGCCATGCTTTTTATCTCTCTCGACGGACTCTGTTGGAAATGCCAACGAAAATGATAATCGGGATTGTAGTTGCCTTGTATCTCAAGTATTTACCCCTCGTTCATGGCTTCCTTTTTTCCGGGTGTAAATGTCACACTCCCCGACATTTGCTTCTTTCCTATTTACTCTTTCTTTCTCTTTTATCTTTTTCTATATTTTTTTAAGCAGTAAGGGCACGAGTGGCACCGTACTTCTTTTCAGAGAACTATCTTGGACATATTAGAGTACTAGTTTTGAATAAAAATTCCTTGGGCATAAATGGTTCACACTTCCTAACGGGGTTTAGTTCGCAAGTAACTTATATTAAAATTATTATACAAGATTAATAATAACAAAATTATTTAATAAATATATACTTCCTCTGTTCCGATTTATATAAACCTATTTCTTTTTTGGTCTGTTTCAAAAAGAATAATCTCTTTGTAAATTTGATATCAATTTAGCTTAAATTTATCATCCTACCCTTAATGATAAACTTTTATAACCACACAAATATTACGGGCCACTTTTTAATTTGTTTAGGACCATAAATTTCAAAAATCTTTATTTTTTTCTTAAACTCCATACCAGTCAAACATGTTCACATAAATTAGAACGAAGAGAGTACATTTTATTGTGAATATTTGATTTATTAAATTAAAATAGGTTATATGAAATATTATAAA